>APFE030800011.1:82513-213633 GCA_000404065.3 Pinus taeda
ATATATATATATTGCAGGGTCTGTGTTGATGCTTGTCTAGCAACCTGATCCCATTATGTGCAATTTGATAGTTGATTTGAAAAAATTGTTATAATGAATCGAGTCTACCCCCACAATGTGTGAATTTCATGGTTGGTCTTTAAATTTTCATTACAGTGGGTCGAGTTCCCCTACACTGTGTGTTAATTTGATGGTTGATTTTTAAATTTTTGTTGCAATGTATCAAGTTGTCTTAGGCTAATATTTTAAAATCATTATACATTTAGCATTTAAAAAAAAAAAATCTCTTGGTATAATAACTCTTTCTTTCAAGTGTTCATTTTTAAAGGCTTTTTAGTCATAAATTTTTTCCATATTGTCATGCTTGAAATATTTTGAAAACTTAAGATTTTTTTGTAGTCATAATCTTTGGTTTTAATTCCATAGCTGAAAAATTGTTGAGTTTTTAATGTTTTTCTATGGTTAATTCTATGGTTGAAAATAGTGATAAGTATTTTTTCTTAGCACCATGTCTGAAAGTTGTTGGAATTTTAAGGTTTTTCAAAGACCTCATATTTTAAATTTAATGTCATGCCTAAAAATCATTGGATTTTAAGGCTTTTCAAAGACATGATATTTTCTCTTTAATTTCATGCTTGAAAATCATTGGAAATTTAAAGTTTTTTATAGTCATGATATTTTATTTTTAACGTGATTTTTAAACAATGTTGAAAATTTACCCTGAAAAAAAAGCATGTTATTCCAGCATCAACACTTTACGTCTTCAGGGTGTTTTTTGCACAAAACAATTTGGTTTTTAATGCCATTTTAAAAAAAATGTTGAAAATTTACCTCGAAAAAAAAATTGTTACTCTAGCATCAACACTTACGTTTTTAGCCCATATTTTCATGTTTTTTTGGGGTTTTTGGGCCACAGTACCCATTTTGAGGTAATAGTTCCCTTTTGATCAGTAACTATGTTAAAATTAAAATATGCATTTTCATCACCACATTTGCGACACGGGATATCACTTTTAAATGCTATCTTCCTCACTAGATAAGCGACCTACTTATGACCTAGTTTCCCATTGTTAATTGTGTCAAAAATATGCCAATTCTCTCAGTCGAGCATGCTTATGTGTATTTATCTTCCCCTTTAATATTTCCTTCACATTGGCTCCATTTGCATAATATGTGCACAAAATGATAAAATTTTATGGTTGCATAAGAACCAAACAATACATTTTCTCTACATCCTATAATACAAGTGGTGCACCAATATGTTGTAGCTCCATTTGTAGAAAAAGGGTGAGAATAATAGGTATAAAATAGATCCAAACTAAGTTAGTATCATGCACATTCAAAAGCATAAAAGAAATGACAAATCCATACTAAAGTGTATTAGTTCCAATAATCTACTTGAAACTATCATTGACAAAATGAATGGTGAATTGTGATTATACTATCCTCAACCTAGATTTTGAGATGGCACCAGAGTTGGCTTTGGATATGGACAATGAAAGAAAATATTCCAATACCTCCAAAGGACCATAGATTCTCTTTTAATAATCCAATTTAGTTAGTAGTGTTATGGGAAGGATCTATGAAAGAGATGTAAGCATAAGACCTATTTAAAGGCTTGGAAGAAGGACTATCACAAAAGGAGCATAATTTTATTGTATGTGAGTGGGGAGGAAACAGACTGACATTGCATTATGTGTAGCATCAGGAACTCTGTTATTAGTAACAATGAACATGAGACTTGGATAAGTAAGGGGGACCCAAAATTTTGAATGCACAAGTTGAAAATTTTGGGCCGTGTTGTAGCAACTATAACAAACAACAAGTCATTTGAAGGAATAGGTAAGCATTCCTTCAAAGTTAAGTTGTACATTTAATGATATAAGTAAATGCATATGAGCTATGATTGGCCAAGGTTATGGCTAAGGAAAAGAGCTACCAGTGCACATAATATTTGATAAAAGTATTATAAATTTGTATGAATTGCCTTGGTGGACAAAACTCAAATAAATGAAGTGATACTCTCACTAGTCAAAGAAAGCAATGATGTTTTATGTAAGGAAAATGTGATCTTGTTAAATTATGAAGCCGCCAAATTAAAATCTAATCCACCTTTAAGGATATGATTGTGACTCTAAAAAACATATGGATGAGAACTCGTTGAGTCACAACAACTCAAGCTATATTTTGATTTAATCTCGTCGATTAAGGATGTCAGTGAAGAAGCCTTCAACCTAGTCAAAGTCCTGAAGAAAGTTCTGAAATGTTGATTACAGGTAAAGCACTAGAAGAAGGATAGGTGTTCAGGACTATGAGATGACTGAAGGGATCCCTTTTGTGTTATGTCATCCCTGAGTGGACATGTGTTTCTACATTAATGGGTCCTATCTCAACATTTCACGTGTTGAATATTAAATCTTGTATGTAAGGGAGAGAGTGATCATGAAACTATCAACCTTGAGTTAATATAAACTATTGGCATGAAAGTCATAAGTGCCATAGTTTTATAAAGGGATGTAACATGATATTGAATGATTTTTCCAATGCATTGACATTTCCTTTCAATTTTCTTAAAATGTAGCTAGACATGATTAAATGATTGACTTTTTTATGGTTTTGGAACATATTTAATAGCTCCTATAAATGATAATTGAAATAGATTTATGCATGAGAAACTAATATTGTTCTCCTTAAGGAAAACTCAAATTGTAGGTATACTTTCTTGGGTATGCAATGGAATTCAAACCCTTGATGAAGGATGGCAACATTATCACTGCAAAGAGCCCAAGTTTGTTAGAGGAGTCTCCCAGTTGTGAGACTTGGCTTTTATATGAAGAAAGTCTTGAAAATAAAATCTTTGATTATAAATATAATGGGAAATATATACATGTGATACAAGTGATTTGATGAATCTATCCAAGTAGGATATACGATGGTTTTAAATAAGAAGGCCATTGATGAACAATTTGAAGTGTTCCATGTAATCCCTCATTAAAGGGATATAGAAGATTCCCTAGTTGGAAAAATTGAAGCATATAAAGCTAATATCCCAGGAACAAGGCCACTGATGTTATACTATGCTCCGAGGCTAGAGGATCTTGTTCATATTTCCTAAGGATATTTTCTAGACACCAAAATGGTTAGTAACTACTAGGAAGAGGAGACTTATCACACACTCACCAAGTCGGGAGTGTGAATGGGTATGTCCTATGAAAACAATGAGCTAAATATGTTACATGTGGAGGCCTACTGAAGTAAATAATAGACATACATATAAGTATTATGTTTAAGTAAATATTTTTATCATATTTGAGAAAATTTAAGCAAATGTTCATGATTAGAAGAAATTTTTAAAATAATTGTTTATTTACAAGTGTTGTAGGAATGACAAAGGTCTGAAAGTGAGCAAACCATGAAGAAGAATGTAAGCATTCAAGTGGTGGAAAGAATAAAGAACATGAAAAATGATGCTAATATGAAGGAGTAGAGATGTTGCTACAATAAAAAGGTAGTAGTCCATAGACTATTGTAATGAACAAAAACATTTGAAATGGTACAATGTTGCTCAAAGACAACACTTGAGAGGATGTGAACATTGAGGATGATGTTCCTTCAAGAGGGATGGAATTATAACATCCCTTTTTCTAATCCCCACTAATAATTCAATTCCAATTAGTAATTTTATTGATCCTTGTATGGGCATGTAAATGTAAGTGGGAAATTTTCCAAAAAAAAATTGTAATTATAACTAAAATGCAAAATGATGAAGCGGTGAAGCCTTTTTATGATACAAATCATGTCATTCTGTGAGGAGGAGGGAATATAGAAAAGGGGAAGTGGAGGATTAATAGTTTCCAATGGATTATTGGCTTTGCCAAATGTTCATAAGGATCAATATTGTCACTATTTTCCAAGAAGATATATGCAGGGAAGGTGTGGAAATAACTACTAGCAAGTATGACAGAAGTGGGAAGTAGCACCAAAACTACTCAAGGTTATAGGAAATACACCATTGAACAACATGGGAAGAGATAATAGGAAGGTTATAAAATAATAAACCTAAGTAAGATAATCATGAAAGACAAGGAAAGATAGAAAAGATCAAAGAGAGAGAATAAAGCAGAAGAGAAAGAGGAAGGGAGCAAAGAAAAGTATAGTGAAAGGGGTTGCAAATAAAAAATGTGAATTATTTATGGTTCATGTAATTTTGTGAGCAATGTTAGGGGGTGAGTCTTACCATGAGCGAAAGGGACGAATGGTTCTTGAGAATTATTTATGCACAAAGACGTTATAAGGAAGCATCGAGAGAATATTGGATTGAATGAAAGGCTTCTTTCATATAGTAATTAAAATTTTTGAATCCATGAACTTGAGCATCTGAGAGAGGCATTGATGAACTCTTGGCTGAGTAAAGGGCTATCCTTGTGCTTTGTAGGTTCCATTGTGACAACATTGAGAATGAGATTAGGCCCTAGCCTGATAGGATGAGAGACTTCATACTAACCTCTGAGTAGATAATGAAGACTACTATTCATCCTTAAAACACTATCATCCTGGTAGATACTACCTTAGATTTACGTTTGTGTAAGGCACCTGAGAAACCATCCATAGAAGCTAAGAAAAAATGTAGGCTTTGTGTGATCTAAGGGATCTAATGAGTTAATTTCATGAAAAAGAATGGACTTCATGCCTCCAACCTATATTGTTGAGTAGAAATTTCCCTCATAACTTCTTGGTCTAGCTTGGGGTTGGTTAGCTGCAAAAAATATTGTAGTCCAACTAAGCCTATGGTGGGATGGAATGTGGATCACCCTTAATAAATTATAGACATCATAGGATATTGATCAGATAAGTACCCTTGGTACTTCATCTTTGTAATGTAAAAAATTTTAATGAGAAATAAATGATCTTTGTTGAAAAGTGTTGCGCTTATGTGTTTGTCTACTTCATTTCCAATATGGTCTATTTGATGTCTATCTATGATGTGAAGTAGTGGATATGGCTAAAATCATTGGATAATACTCATGTGTACATATTTAATTTTTAATATATTTATGTGCATGCATTTCATGTTATGGAAAAGCAGTAAATGTCACATTACACATGGGATTGAAATACTTTTAGTCCCAACCGTGGATAGTGTTCATAGGTTGTTGTTGAAAAGGCTACAGAAGCTCCAAACCAATTGAAGTAGTCAAAGGTTCTTGTGGGTGATGTGGATATCAAAGGCATGGAAAAAATACTTGATTCAAAATGGGAGACTCAAGGAGATTAGACTTCTTAGAACATTTGATGGAAACATAAAAGAGTTCACTAAAGAACTATAGAAATTTTTGAGGCCAACAAAAGGTTTAAATCAGCCACATCTACACTAGTATAGAATATTGACCAGTGGGAAGGTTTTACCTAGAAGGAATGAGAAGCTTGGAAACTTCAGATGGAACAAACTAGGTATGAAAGTCTCTTTGGATTATTGGAAGGAGGACCTAGTAAATTGGTATTAAAATGGAGGCACTTGATCAATGTTGTAGCTAGTGGATATCTTTGTGTCATCAAAAGAGTCTTCTATGTATGTCAAGACCATGTCTAAAAATATCTAATCACATTTTAGGAAGATTAAAGGAAATTTTGGGTGGTTAACCCCACTCAAGAGAGAATTTGGAGTTTGACCCAGCCTTTTCATGCTAAACAGAATTTGGGGACAACTTCCCATACACAAAATTCTATAGAATTGTTGGTTTGGAGGCCTTGGCCTTAGCCCCTAGCTACATGGTTAATACAAGGGCTATGACCTAGAGGCAGCCATAAGAGGGCTCATTGGGACACTGGGCCATAAAAAATCAAAAGAAATATCTATGGGGAAACCTTTGGTATGGCACAACTCCAGTCAGTGGACTTTATTTGATGGCCACAATTCTATTAACCAAGCACATCCCTTGGCAACACTAGAGTTGGACATAGGCTTATTCGCCTATCGATGAATTGCAATGATTTATAGTTATAAGGATATTATCAATTTTACAGTATTATGAAATTAGAGGATATCATATATCAACATATTTATGGATTAAGGGATGGTCGCATCTCCATATTAGTGTACCTGTGTATTAGTTTTTAGCAACTATAACCCATATTAGTGTATCAACATTCAACTATGCTTCACTATCGACATATTGAAACCCTCAAAGATTTGGATAAGGCCCATTTCATGGAAACACCAATTGGTTAGGGATAATATGATAGATTCCATCCAAATATGTGGAAAAGTTCCACCACATGAATAAATCATGATTTGGCTCTTAAGGGGTAAAACTTCAAGTGTGATAACCTTTTCCTTAGAGCTCACAATGAGATGAAATTAATACAACTAGAAATATTTTGATGAGTAGAATACAATTGTTTTATTAGAATTATGATTTGATATGATGGAGCAAAGAGAAAATTTGATAACCCCCTATTCACAATAAACCTTGAAGGTTGAGTTTAATTAAACCCCATAGCTTTAATTGAGTGTGTTACATCCACACATAATTTAGTATGATATCTCTCAACTTAATGATCCATGACCTATTTTCATTCATAGCATGGCCCTCAAGGGCCTACACAACAAAAAGAGAGCACTTCTTGTTGCTTGCATTATATGCTTCTTATGCATGGGTTCAACGAGCTTTCTTAGTAACTAGTTGTACTAGATTGCACAACATAAATAAATTCCTTCCCTAATCCAATAGTTTGACAATGTTTCCCCTCCATTATTTATGCATAAATTAGACAAATTATTTAGCATTATAGTTGAACCTCTAGGTAATGTTTAGGATTCAAATATTTTCCTCACTCACAACCAAGTGGACTCAACCACTCATAGGGATTTCCTTGAGTTCACATGATAGTGTCATGTTGTCTCTTTGTTATGTTCTTCTACTCTTCTCTTCGCTACCATGGGTGCATTCCTTCATTAATTCCATTTTTCCTTTGAATTTTTATTCTCCATCATGTGCATAAGCACTTCCTACATGTTCTTCCCTATGTCTCTTTTTTAGTCACATTCCTAGACATATTTTTTTCAAGGATATCCTTTGGTTAGATCATAATATTTTGTTATAACCCTAGAATTATTCTATTATTACACCACACATACCTTGGATAAGATAGTTAGGGTACAACACTATGACTTTCCTAACTGGGGAAGATATTTTAACACCTTCCCACCAAATATTTTCTTGGGGAAAGTTTTTCAATCTCATATCTCATGATGCTTTGGCATAGCCAATAATTAATTGATAATATTAATTCTACACTTCCCATTTTTTGGATTCCCTCCTCTCATTGTATAAATTTCTTGTAGATTCACACTGGAACAATTGCTCACAAGTATGTTCTACTCTCTCAGCTCACAACCTAGCTCAAGCCAAACCCTTAGCCTATTCAATTTCTCTCCAAGACCCTAATCTATTGCGTAATTCCTAGGATGAATAGCCCATATTTAAAGGAAATCTATGCTTCCAAAACTGTGCAATCCAAACATAGGATCAACCTTTGATGCATGCATGATATTTACACTCCAGTAAATCATACAATGGATAATACATTATCCTGGTACTCTAGTCTCAGCTAGGTCTTCCTTCGAACTTACATGCATGAGTTTCTCATGACAGAATCTTCAGTTAACTGGAGTAGCACTAGTGGATGCACTAGTGCACCAACTGACTATTAATTCTCTATTAGTTCCTCAAACAATTTGGAACTAATTTAATTGAACTTAACTCAAAAAATGGAGGGATCTAATTTCCAACACAATTTAAACTCATACTAGACCCCTAAAACTTATGGAGAACATATACATGACTACAAAAAACTTCCAACTTGAAATTCCTAAGCTGATTAAGTTAATTAAACTTAATTAACCATTTACAAGTTTCTATGAGAATAGAATTCGATTTTAATTCTCAGTTTAATTTGAGGACAAATTAAATTGGAATTTCTTGTTTGCATTTCTCAACACTCCCTCTCAAGAAGAAAGGGATTATCAGCTATCCTGATCCTATCCCTCTGAAGCTCAAATTTGCATCTTGACAATTCCTTTGTCAAAATTTTATCATCTTTCTCCTCCATGGGAATGTACTCTAACAACATAATCTGCCTCAATACACAATCTCTGAGATGATGATATCAGATATCAACATGCTTGTACCGATCATGAAAAAATAGATTTTCACAGAGTTTAATAAAACTCTAATTATCACAGTAAATCACAGTTGGATCCATCTGCTGACCAAACAAACCAACTAGGATCTTCCTCATCTAGATGGCCTCACATGTTGCCTGACTCATAGTCATGTAACTCTAACTCTGCTGAATTGAGTGCAACCGATATTTGTTTCCTATTGTACTAAGAAATTGCCGCTAAACCAATACTGAAGATTCCTCCTAATGTGCTCTTCCCATCGGATGGACTCTATGCCCAATCTACATCGGTGAAGCCTTGAAGCTTCACTCCCTCTATCTGTCTGTACCATAATCCATACTAAGAAGTGCCCCTGAGTTATATCAACACATGCTTTGCCACCTTCCAATATAGCGTAGTAGGGATAACCATCGCTTGACTAAGCTGGTTAATTTCATAGCACATATCTGGTTGTGTGTTCACCAAGTACATGAGTGAACCCAAAAGCTTCCTGTAAACAGTAGCTACCACTACTTCCCCTGAAGTAGCATCCTCCTTCCTCCAGTTACCTGTTAGAGGAGTCTCGATGGGTTTCCTGCTCTCCATGCAGAATATCTTGAGTATCTCATTGGCATACTTGCCCTGAGACACAAACAACTCCCCATCTCCCTGCCATACCTTCATGCCAAGAAAGTAATGCATGAGCCCCATGCCCTTCATCTCAAACTCTCTTGCAAGTTCCTCCTTGCAAGACTTGATTAGCTAATCATCACTTATCAGTATGAGATCATCAACATAAGGTACAATGATCAACAGTTTACCTTCCACCACTATGTGGTACAAGTTTACATCCGCTTCACTCTTTGTGAAGCCCAACCCAATGAAGTGGCTATCTATCCTAGTGACCAAGCACGAAATTGCTTACTTCAACCCATACAATGCTCTCTTGAGTTGACACACATGCAACTTGTTAGTGTTAGTCTTGTTTGCCTGTCACTAGGATCAAAAGTGCTTTTACTATGCTTGTCAGGACTCTAAAAATCAAATTTTGTCCTGTCACTAAGTTTACACAGTAAAATTTGGTCACTATTTGGTCAATCTAGGAATGAATTCTATCTTTTGGAAAATTCACCTATGTTGGTAACCTATCTCATTTCTATGAAGGTGTCATAATAAAAGAAAGTCAGTCATCATCATCATTCCATTCAGTTTTAGGTCTTCCATTAGGTCATTAGGGTTTCCAAGGTCCACCATTACCATGTATAAATCCAGCAGTGAATAGAGCATGACAAGTAGCTCTTTGACATTGATTTGTTGAGTTACCACAAATTCATCATGTTTTCAGTTTGAAAGCTCCAGAAGAAGAAGTTCCAGTGCTAAGGAAAGTGAAAAGGCAACTCAGGTTTCAACCTTAAAGGTGACTCTATTTTCAAAAGCGAAAAATCACGTTTTCAAAGGTTTGTGGGTGCCATTTATTTCCAAAAGGAGAAATTAATTTTCCTATATAAACTAAAAAGGCCCAAACTTGACTTATTTAGCTCTCATTCATTCTTATGCATCGATATCTCCTTCCCAAAATCAAGAGAAACTTGATTCCATGGGAAAAATTGGCAAAAAAATCAAGACGCTAGGAGGCCTAGCGCTACACTCAAGAACATTGTGCTACGCTTGGGCATTGCGGTCAAGCTAACCATGCTGCACTTGGGCTAGAGTAGCCTGAAATCGCCCGAAACTCTCCCAAAATCAATTTTAAGTTTGCTTACCTAATTTCATTGCATCCTAAGCTGAGCTACAAGTAAGTACACCATTTTACTTATCTATTTGTTTTTCAAAATCAACTCATCCCAAAGATATCTTCAATTAGGGTTTTTCAGTGAATTTCTCATGCAAAAATGATAGGGTTGATGATGCCATTTTCCTCTCTTGATTTTTAACATGTAAAATATTTCCCTACACCTATATACATGTTTGATATGGTATGTAAACCACTCAATCAACCTCAAAACATAAATTTACCTCACTAAAAGTGAAATCCTAGTTAATTCCTAGGGGTTTTGGGCACTTTCCCTAAAAACTCTATTTTTTCATTTTCACAAGGGCATTGCTCCTCCATTCCTTTTCAATTCATTTTCATCAGTTTTCCATAATCCATATCCACCTCTTTCAAATATCCTTTACCATTTTATCAACTCCACCTACCCATCATTCCACTTTTCACTCATACCTCATTGTTTTTCTCATTTTCCTGCTGCTAGGGTTTCTGTCACCATGGAAGGAGAATCTTCACCAGAGAGGAAGAGACATCACAAGGGGGTAAAAATCCTTCGATATAAGCCATAAAATTGTAATGAAATAAACTTATCTCCCCTTTTCATATAGTTCTTTGAAGATGTGAATTGTTTGGAATTCTGCAAAAGGGTGAGTGAAGTGGGTTTCAATGAGAAATTGACAGATTGGGTTGCAACTCAGTTGAAAGATGAAAGTGTTGTTATTGTTGGTGTTGAATTCACTTTTTGAGTGGCCTCCATTTCACTTTCTACAGGGATACCAAATAATGGTGAATACTGGTTCAAGGGGATGAGCTTGTATCTTGAGAATTATAGACCCTTCTTGAAAACACCATATAGGGAAAAACATGCTCATATTATGCCTTTCAGGTACTTATTGAAGAAGTATTCCCCTTTGATGAAGATTGTCATGAAGTTCTTTACATGTGAAGGAATATTCTCTAGATTATATGCCTATCATATTCGCCTCCTAATGCACTTTACATCTCAGAAGCCACTCAATATGTGTAACTACCTATGTAGGAGCATTGCCAAAATGTCATAGAGGATTTAGATGAAGAACAAGGAGCACTACCCTAGCCTTTTTAATCATAGCCTGATCAAGACTATAGTCCTTCATCAACTTGCAGAGAAAGATATGACTTGGGAATATTTTTTTTGAAACAACTCTAAAATGGCATGAAACCAATGTGGCAGCTGAACCTTCTAGCATGCCAACACAACAAACGGAAGTGGGGTCATCTAGCAAATCAGTTGAAAGAACCAAAGCACCTAAGTGTGAGGTGACTAGGATGTACAAGAGAGGAAAGAGGCTTGTTTTTTCTACTCTCATGGTGAGAAAGGAGCCAAGCCTTCTACATCAGCAAAACAGGAATCGACAACGCGAGATAAAGACATGGTTGAGCATGAATTTGAGCTGGTTGATTTAGAGGTAGATGATGAAACTTCAAGCATGCAACAGATGACCAGAGATAAATAATATCAAATCAACGAACTCATAGTTAACATGGCAAGAGCAAGGTACATCATTTCATTCCTAGAACAGGAAAGAAAAAACTAAATTATTGCAGTAGGTTGGCAAGGGAAAAGTAGTCATAGAGACAATTGAGCCTGAAGGAACACAAGGGAAGGGTAAGAGAAAAAGGCTAAGAAAAAAAGGGCTAAAGAAGGAATTGCAAGAAGAAGAGGAACACATTTTGTTGAATGAAGAGCTAGACCTAGAGGAAAGAATTGCTCTAGAGTTCAATCAAGACAAGGAGTACTAGCTCAACAGGGTAAATGATCACTTGGATAAGATTCTAGAGAAATAAAATAGAGACAACCAGCTGCTAAGGCACATGGCAAACCATTACCAAGACCAAAACATGATCTGTAATGTTAAAGTCAAGCAATTGGAGAACAAGCTCAAAGAAGCCCAAAAGGACCAAAACGATGAAGGGAACTTGGAGATGCTTGCTAAAGCATCTATAAGGGCTTAAGATGCATAATTTTACTACTCTTGGCCAAATTTGAGAAAATTTTTAGCATTTTTGGTTTTTTGCAAATTTTAAGGCTTAATTCAGAAATTCAGTAGTTCCAGGAGCGTGCTGTGCTTTTTCCTTAGGCATCCATTTCAGGAAAACTCTACATTTTTGGAAATGTCTTACCATCCTCTAAAAACCCATTTTCTCATATTTTCCAAAGGAGGCTCATATTTTGAGAAAAGTGGAAAAAAGTGGTCAAAAACTAGCTTTTTGTACCCTTTTTTGACAGGCGCTACACTCTTGGAGTGACCTCGGGAGAATGGATTTGTGAAGGCCTTCCCACATGTCATTTTAAAATTTTCAAAGTGTTCTGGAAACTAGAATCGATAATATAGTTGACAGTTCTCTCAAATCTACATTTGGACCTTGGGAAGGGACCTGAAAGTGAGATCACAAACGGTGTTGTGCTTCTATAATTTCTTGTGTTTTTAATTGTAAATTTTACTGTGTAAAATTTCTAGTTTTCAGTTTGACTTAGTCAAAGTCAAAATGATTTATGTAATGGAACTTGTTTCGAGGCTAGGTGATGTAGGCATGAATAAATGTAAATGATAGGTTGTTTTCGATGTTTAATAGGCCTCATTAAGGAAGCAAACTCCTAAACAAACTCTCCAATAGGTATTTGAGTTTCACCTTCTCACTCTCACCTGTTGGTTGAGAGAATCTTGGAGTCAGTTCCACCACCTAGGAATTCGACTCCTGAAGGTGGAAATGTGGTCTAGGAGAGCCTATATGTATCATTTCTCTTTCAAAGAGAAGGGTTGGACTTTTTGTAGAGGAGGCTTACATGTAATGACCTTCTCAGCTAATACAGAGATAGTTACAACTATTTTTAAGGAACTCTAACCCTGTGAGTGCATGGATTTTTTTCTTCTTTTTATTTGTTTTCTAATGGCTAAAACATATTTATCTACATTATATAACTTATTTCTATGGATGCCTTACAGTTAAATAGACAAAATTCTTGATCTCAAACTCTGTTTATATGGTTTTCACAGTTATGTTTATGTCTTCTAAAAGCTAATGAACTCATTTTTACTTATGCTCATTAGTCCCTTCTACACTTTCTCTTGTATAATACATTGACAATATTCAAAATACACCATGGTCTTCTGGTATCTATCTCCTTTCCATATTTTCTTCTGCACTCCTATAGCCTAGACCTATCTGTGGCTCCAAAACCTAGTCCAGCAAACCCTAAATTCTAAATTTCACCAATGCACAAACAATTATACATATATAGCCTAAAACTTATTTGATTTAAAGTCATTTCACTAATAAAAGACTGTTAGAGATCCCTCTGTTGATTAGTAGGGCTAGCTACTAAGTGAAATGGTTTGAGGTTACCCTTCTCGATCTCCTTTTAGCCTAGGAAATTGTAAGCGACTAACACGACTCATAGTCAAAGGTCTCAAAACCTTCAGGCTACTCTATGTACACCTCTTGCTCAATACCATTAAGGAAGGTTGTCTTCACATCCATATGATGTTCTTCCATCCCATCTGTGCCGATAGTGCCAATATAGATCTGATTGACGAGTACCTTGCAACAGGAGCAAAGATCTAATCATAGACAAACCCCTCTAACTGTGAAAAGCCACGGGCCCCAAATATATCTATACTATTCTCCACACTACCATATACAACTTTCTTTATCTTGTAAATCCAATGGGATCTCACCACTAACTTATCCTCCAATCTCAGACCACGTCCCAAACACCATTATGAATGATAGAGTCATACTCCTCCACCATGGCATCAACCCAAACCGAATGTTACACTGCTTCCTTAAAGGAAGATGGAACTGTCACAACACATTCACCTATAAGAGCCATGCATCTAGTGTACCTCTCAGGTGACCTCCTTTGCCTACGCTAAGAAGTGGATGCTCCCACATTCTCCTGTACATCATCCAACAATCTGTAAGGCTCTCCGGTGTTCTTTCTTCCCTCTCTAGAAGACCATGCCTGAGTGGATGTCTCCACTCCCAGATCCTCTGTATGTGCTTTCTCCACATCAATCTAAGGTTCCTCAACCTTAGGAGCTAAAATCTCCACATCTGCATGTATCTCAAGCTCCCTCTCAAGGGAAACTTGCATGGCCTTCTCCTCATAGAAGTTGAGATCCCTGCGAACCACTGTCATCCTGTTGGTCAGAAAGTACACCTGATAGTTGTGAGGTGTATCAGTGTATCCCATAAATATCCCCAACTCTATTGTTAGCTCAATCTTTTTCGTGCATCTTTTATCACATGGAAATATACCGATGACCCAAAAATCCTGAAGTGACCAACATCTAGTCTCTTACTGGAATAAGCCACCTTTGGTGTCTTCATTTCAAGTATCCCATGTGGGCTATGATTTTAAACATAATTCATTGTGTTGCATGCCTCAACCCACAAGTGTAGTGGTAGGCCCTAATCATGGAACATTTTCGTTGCTTCCCCTATTATGATTTTGTTCTTCATCTCGGACACCCCATTCTGTTGAGGGTTATGGGGTGTCGTCAACTCCCAGTTAGTCCCTTTTACTGCACATAAGTTCTTAAACTTGTTTGAGACACACTCACCACCATTATCACTCTGTAGAGCTTTAAATTTCTTTCCCAAATCTTTCTCCATCAATTCTTTAAACTCACAAAACTTTGTGAAAGTTTGATCCTTTTATTGCATGGAAAATATCTAGCATTTATGAGAATAGTCATCAACAAATATAACATAATACTTGTGTTTGGTCATGGCTGATTTTGAGAATGGTCCACACACATCTGAATGGACTCACTCTAGAATAGCCCCTACTTCACTGTCTTTGTCATGAAAGAAATACTTGGTGTATTTTCCCAAAGTACACCCCTTGCATGTATCAACTTGCTCAAGCATACCTTTGGGAAGATTGGTAGAGATTTGTTGCAATATCTTCAAAGCCCCATGATGCAAGTGGCCCAATCACCTATGCCACAACTCACCAATGTCTTGTCTTTGTACCCTTTCAGCTTTAGTGCTCAAAGCAGAAAATCCTTTACTTCCATCTTATAGAGATTCTTCACCTGAATCCCTATCTTCTTTATTTGACCCATGGATATGTGTCGATAGAATGCCTTTCCTTTCGAGAAGATCACATCATAGCCTCTACCCTCAAGCATGGCAATAGATACCAAGTTCTTCTTTAGCCCAAGCACATACATAACATTCTTCAAGGTGAGTGGAGGCCCATGCTCCCTCTGAAAAGTAATCGTGCCCAATCTAGTAATACCATACTTCCCTTCGTCACCCATCTAGATATGCATCTGGAGATATTTCTCCTCCAAGTCATTGAATAACTCTTTGTTGCTAGTCATGTGGAATGAAGCTCCACTATCTAAGTACCATACACTTCCCATAATTTATGACACCATGGATGCAATGATGGAAAATTACAATTCGAATTGAGAGGCCAAAATCTCACCCACATCTCCTCCTAAGGAATTCTTCTTGGACTTCGTGAGTGGACAATTTGTAGCGAAATGGCCAGCTATTGACAATGAAAGCATTTAACTTTCATCATGTCTTTCTTCTTACGTCCATGATAAGAATCTGATTTGGAATGGGAAGCTTTCTCTTTCCCCTTCTTCGCCTTAATCGCTAAGGCACAGTTCTCTTCATCATCAATCTTCGATGAAGAGCTAGCCCTGGTGTTCCTCCTGCTCTCCTCCTGCATCAAATCCAACCATAGTCGTTCCCAATATGGAAGCTTCTCCTAACCATTGATAGAGTCCTGATAACTATGCCAACACTTTGGGAGTCCTAGAAGAGAAATACTCACCATATCATCCATGGAAACTGTGATTCCAACACTTAAAAGTTCATCATGACAATAAGTGAACTTGGTTAAGTATTTTGGAATTGTCTCGCCTTTATCAATTTTGATTTTTTGAAGTTTGTCCTTTAGTTCCAATTTCCTTTGGTCACTATCGTTTTGATACAATTTCATCAATGTTTTCCACATAGCACACAAAGTTTCCTTTACATGGAGACTCGAGAAAATGTGGTCTCGAACTCCCTCAAGGATTATCCACCTTGCCTTTGCCACGCACTTCTTCGATTCAACCAAATTTTGGGCATCTGATGCTACTGGCTTAGGAATTTCTTAATCAACGAATTCCTTCAAGCTAATATACTCTAGCATAGCCTCTATTCAGTCCCTCCATGCTATAAAATTTGAGCTACCTTCCAAGGCATACTCAAGCCATAAACCATAGAATGCCATCTGCCAAACTTGAAGTATGTATTGCGAATTTGAATTTCACCTATAACCCAAAACTCAAAACTTCATAATCTCTTGTAGTATATTTAATTCAGCTTTGATACCATGTAGAAGTTTCTTGTAGATTCACAAGCCCATGCAATGTACTAAAGCAAAAGACAAGAATTGACTCCTACTTTCAACCAGGGGAAGCCAATAGATTGATAAAAACAATATGAAAAAGAAGAAGATAAATCAATGGCACATAACACAAGATGTATCTGGGGAAATCCATTGCTCAAAACCATGTTATCTTTATTTCATATATCAGAAACATGGGTGAAGATACAAAGCTTATTATCACTAGAACAATTCCATACAAGTATTCTCTACTCTCTCAATAGACAAACTAGCTCAAGCCAAATCCTTAGCCTATTCAATAGCTCTCCAAGCCCCTAATCTCTTGCATAATTCCTAGGATGAATAGCCTATAGTTAAAGGAAATTCATGCTTCCAAAACTGCGCAATCCAAAATAGGATCAATCTTTGATGCATGCATGATATTTACACTCCAGTAAATCATAAAATTGATAGTAAATTGTCCCTACAATATAGTATCAACTAGGTCTTTCTCTAAACTTACATGCATGAGTTTCTCATGATGGAATCTTCAGTTAATTGGAGTAGCACTAGTGGATTCACTAGTGCACCAACTGACTATTAACTCTCTTTTAATTCCTCAAACAGTTTGGAACTAATTTAACTAAACTTATCTTAGTAAACTAAGTGATCTAATTTCCAACTCAACTTAAACTCATACTGGAACCCTAAAACTTAGGGAGAACATATACATGACTACAGAAAGACTTCCAACTCGAAATTCCTAAGCTAATAAAGTTAATTAAACTTAATTAAGTATTTACAAGTTGCTATGAGAATAGAATTTGATTTTAATTCTCACTTTAATTCAAGGAAAAATTAAACTAGAATTTCTTGTTTCCATTTCTCAATGCTCATGGCTTCTCATAGTTCACATCAAGGCTTCACCTACCAATTAATTGTTACTACAATATAATTACCACTATTCTAGGTATTTTAATATATTTATATATACATGACCGTACATAGATCATTAACATAAATAGTATAATTGAAATATTAGTGGTATTAGGTGTTCAGGTGTTACAACCCCTTTCCCCTTAAAGTAACACCATCATTGATGTTCACACCCTTTCAGGTGTTACCTTCAACAACATACACCATTTTATGTGCCTTTTGTCTCTGTAGTAGCGTTCTTCAATGCATCCTCATCTACACCAACAACATGGTCCTCTTCATCCATTCTTCCTTGTCATATGTCAAAATTGTTTGGCCACCTCCAAACCTTTGGAATTCCTAGAATAATTATCAATGAGCATGACTATTAAAAATTTTCATTATGCATAAGCATTTTCTTGAATTTTTAGAAATATAAAAAAAACATTTATTCAACCATAATACTTATATGTATGGTTATCCTTCCCTTCATTAAGAGTCTACAGGTAACAAATTCAACTCATCACTTAGATCAAATGAACACTTCCAATATGATGAGTGTGTGACAATTCTCCTCTTACCAAACGTTGCTCAACATTTTAGGTTTATGCAATCCCCTTGCATAGGGTGATCTACATGACTGAGGTCTTTCTTCATAGGAATAGTGAAGGAATTTTTTATCTCATGGCCATGACATCCCACCTACTTTCTCTGGCATAATTTACATGTCATTAATCATGGAGTCTTATAACCAAGGCATCCCTCTATCTTGCCTTGACATGGTGTACTTGTCATAGGGTCCAATGTCATTTCAATGGCCATGTTCTTGGGATCTCTACTTCACACTATTTATCTACCCTTCCTAGGTGATTCATCATTTCACATATATCAAAACATTTAATTTATATGAAATATAATTAAAAAACTTTCAATCAAAAATTAATTTATTGTCACAATTATTTCAAACATAAACCAAGTCTCAAAAACATGGGACTCTTCCGATAGTGCTTAGCTATTTTCAAATGGTCATATTTTCAATTTTCTTTATGGTCTTGTGTCCCATGGTGTACCCAAAACACAATATCTACAATTTGCATTCTTATTCAACTGCAACATGTTAATTCCTTAGGCATAAAATATTTTGAGTATACCATTTATAGTAACCACACAATTTATTTCAAAAACATCACATAGAAAATAATTTAATCATGTTCACTTGCATACCAATAAAATTAAAAGCAAACATAGTTACACTACATAATCATTCCATAACAACACACTTTAGAAAACCATATGGCAAGCAAATTTTTTATGTAAACAAATAAAATTTCTCAAGACCAAGAGTTTCATCTTCACTCTCTACCTCACATACATGATTCAACATTTTTCACTTCAAGTGTTGAGTTAAGGGTTATTAACATAGAAAAATATGGCCACCCAAAGCCTACAAAACACAAAAGTGAGTCATTCATTGGTCTAACAATCCCTTTCTGCTTCTCCTTCTCTTGGTTCCCTAAATGCTTTAGTCAAACCAAAATTTCAAAACTTCCTTCAGACCCTTGACCTATGTTCAAGGCTTCTTCAATGACCTCCTTAACCAACAAGATTAAAATCAAAATTCCACCCAGGTTGTTGTGACAATGGATTCTTTTTCATCCCCTTATCAAAGTCACACTCACATCCTCTTGTCTATATTATATTTTCTTCCCAAGGGATTTATAGTTCGACAAGCCCACATGTTCCTTGCATAATGCACCGTTATTCTCTTTGACTAGTGAGTTTACTACTCACCTATATAATTGTTTCCCATTAGGACAACTCATACAAATTTCTACAATTTTATGAAATATTATGTGCTGAAATTTCTATACCTTTACTATATCCCTCTTAGGTATTTATAACTCATGTAAATTTAGTCATCATTAATATCAGGAAAAGTACAACTCAACCATGAAGACATGCTTACCCATTCCTTAAAATTACCTCTTGTTGTAGTATTAATGAATTTCATTCTTACATGACTTCCATTACCATGCACTCAACTGATGATTTTTTCAAGGGTTTCCGTCTAGCTCCTTCTCTAGCCTTGCATTCCTTTTTCATTGTCTTTGTGATTATTTCAATGGATAAAGGTAAGTCCTTGCCTCAAATACCATTTTAATAAGTGCCCCTTCAATGTTAAATCCTAAGAATAGACAACATATTTTATTGATGCACAATTTCGTTCGTACATCAGCTATTAGTCAAAATAATATTATGTTAGCATTGATGTTGCAGTTGTTAGTTCCAATGATTGATGGATGGAATTGATGTCAACTTGGGAATGTATGGTAGATTATTGTGTTGTAGGTGGAATCTTCATATATATGGCTTGTGTTAGATGTTACGGTGTTTATATGGAAAATGCTTGGCTTGTTAGTTGTAGAGTAAGTCACTGGTACTTTGACAGTTGTGTGGGTGCTGGGAGATTTATGGAGTAGCTTGGAAGAGGTTTAAGCTGAAAAGATTTTGATTTCCCTATAATGTGGCACAACTACATGGAGTCAATATTATGCATGCATTTGTAGGCCCTTAACCACACAGATGCAATTTTATGGGTGTGGTTGCAGGTTCAATTATGAGTAAATCATTACCTTGGTGTTTCTTTGTGTTTGGCCTAGATCAACACTTGGTATTGGAATTAAAGGTGTTGATATTACAATGGTACCTACCTATGGTATTGGCTTTGAGATTACCATGGTACAAGGGTCTGTGGTATTGACATAATGATGGTATTTACCCGTGGTATTGACTTGGAGATTACCATGGTACAAATGTCTATGGTATTGGGATAACCATGGTATTTTCCTATTCACTTGGATAGATATTGAGGATATTTTGGAAAATACTTGTGTGTGAGCATTGAGTTGGGTGATTGATGGAGTGAGTGTATCAGTGGAGTGAGTGCTACAATATCTTGCATAGATAATTGTACATTTGTAAATGATTTTAAATAGTGCATATTAGATTTTATTTTTAGATCAAATAATTTATTGGGTTGCTCATGTTGAAAAGGTTTGAGAGCCCAGTTTTAAAATTCATGAAATGTGGTCCACATGGAGGTGTTGAAGTAACTAATGCTTCATAGCTCATTGGTCATGGTGGCTTCCATCGAATGGGTGTTTTTAGAGTTGTGAGAAAAGAGTCTTTATAAATAGTATTTCTAGCAGTCTGTCATAGTAGTTAAACCTTCCAGCTAATGGATGTAGGTTTTAAACTTGTAAAAAAATTACTTGCAAACCAATAATTACAAAATATAATATAAACAATGGTGAGAGCATAAAACATAAAACATATATACACAGAGATTTTCCGCTGGATCCCAAAACTGAGACTACCAGATTTATTTTTTATTATTTTCCTTTTAATGTTACAATACATATATATACATGTCGAAGCGTCCATAAACCCTAATCCATTAACCCTCGATTAGAACATAAGCGTAGTTCCCTTGACCAGATCTACAAGATACCATGGGTAGAAAACCATCATTCCCAAAACCATGTGCAAAAACCCATGCAAAAAACCATAGATAGGTCTAACCACCTAATATAGGGTCTAAAAAAAAATCTCTGGGTGCTACCCTAGACCCCATGTAGGGAGGCTACCTCCCCCTGCAAACCCCCCAACAAGGGGGGCTACCCCCCCCCTGTACGAAGGGGGGGGGCGTGGCGGTTGGCTGCCCACCCTCTAACCCCCCAACTTCACGCATGGGGCTAGTCATGGAAATAATATAAAACACACCCAACATTCTACCACTTATTGTTTTATTTCCACAGGGGGTCACATGAGAGCATAGTCATTGGTCCCTCCCTGCAATTCCCATTGTTTCTCTCCACTAACAGAACTTCAAAGTCCTCACAAATTTTTTCAATGCATTTATAGTATTCTTCAAAGTGTCCACCTTTACTAGCAACATCTTTTTGTCCTCAACCATATCCCTTACAAATTGATACTGAACATCAATGTGCTTTGTCTTTGAATGATAAGCATGGTTCTTTCCTAAGAAAATTGTACTTTGGCTATTACAGTATATCCTTACATCTCGTTGTACTAACCCCATACTTGAACACAATCTTTACAACAAAACTAATTCCTTGCCTGGATGAGTGGTTTCCATGTATTCTACTTCTATAGTTGAAAGTGCCACTATAGTTTGTCTCTTACTCATCCAACTGACTGCACCTCCAAATAGGTTAACCACATACCCACTTGTAGATCTTCTTTGATCCAAATCTCCAACCCATTCTGCATCAAAAAAGCCATGAATTTCCAAAACTCTATCCAGTCCTAGTCTTCCTTTGTAGCACAGACCATAATCACTAGTGTCATTCAAATACTTGAAAACGTGCCTCACTATTATGCAATGCTCTTTCCCTTGTTTTTACATAAACTTGCTCAATACTACATGTGCAATGTCTGGTCTAATACATACCATTGCATACATTAGACTACCGACTGCACTTGCATATGGAACACATGACATGTCCTCTTCCTCTTTTTGTGTCTTAGGACACTGTTTAGCATATAACTTTACACCTATAGGAATAGAAACCTTAACTGGTTTACTATCCTGCATATTAAATCTCTACAATATTGTCTCAACATACTTCCTCTGGTTTAACCAGAGCTTCCTATTTATCTGATCTCATTTAATTTTCCATGCCCAAAATATAGTTTGCAGCGACAATATTTTTCATGTCAAATTTGGAGGATAATTGGGTCTTCAAATCCTAGATAATTTCTTTGTTATTTCCAATCAGCAACATATCATCCATATAAAAGATAAAATAAATAACACAGTCACCAATTAATTTAAAATACACATAATGATCCACTTTTCTTTTGGTGAAGCCAAGTCCTTGTATAAATGTATCAAATAGCTGATACCACATCCTTGGTGACTGTTTTAACCCATATAGAGACTTTTTTAACATACATACTAGCTCTTTTTACCCTTCACAACAAATCCTTTAGGTTGCTTCATGTAGATATCTTCTTCTAAATCCCCATGAGGAAATGTTAACTTCACATCCATCTATTCTACCTCAAAATCAAAAGCAACAAAAAGAGATAAAAGTAATCTAATCGAAGCTACCATGGAAACAGGATAAAAAAATATACAAAAAAAATCAATTCCTGACACCTAGGAATAACATTTTTCTACCAATCAAGCTTTGTATTTATCAACCTTGTCTTATACATTCATCTTCTTCTTAAATGCCGACTTGATTCCAATGGGTTTCCTTCCAGTCAAAAACTACGCCAGATCCCGAGCCACATATTTGTCCAAAGATGCCATTTCATCAACCATGGCCTCTTTCTAGAGTTTTCCATTCTCTAAATCTACTGCCTCCCTGATAGTTCTGGGATCATTATCAGTAATAGATAAAGAAAAATTTGAAGAGAAATTAAATGGACTATACCTTTCTGGCTACCTTATTTCTTGAACTGATCTTCTCATAACTGAAGTTTGTGGCTCTTATATTCTAATTCCTCTTCTGTTGTAGAGTTTGATTCTTCCTCTTTTAGATCAAACTCTATCTTATCAAGTTCTTCTGGTAGGACTTCATGTTTAATAACATATTTCACCTCTCTAAGCACCACATCTCGGTTGTACACAACCTTGTTTCTGGGTTGCAAATCTTATAACCTTTTAAACCATCCTTATACCCAATAAAGATGCACCTTTCAAATTTACTATCCAACTTGGTTCTTTTCTCCTTTGGAACATGTACATATGAATCACAGCCAAATACCCTCAGATGTGAAAGAGGGGGTTTCTTACTAGTCCATACCTCATGTGGACACTTATCCTCCAATGTTGATGAAGGTGATCTATTAACAAGGTAACATATAATCTCCACTGCCTCTATCCAAAATTCCTATCTTAACCCGACAACACTAAGCGTGCTTATTTCCTTTTCCATCAACATCCTGTTCATTCTTTCTGCAACTCAGTTTTGCTAAGGTGTCTATGGAGTAGTATTTTGTTGTGTTATACCACACTTCTTACAGAACTTTTCGAATTACTTCTTGAATAACTCTCCACCATTATCTGTCCTCAGCACCTTTATCTTCTTCTCTATCTAGTTTTCCACTAGAGCCTTAAATTCTTTAAACCTGTCAAAGACTTCATATTTCTTCCTAAGGAAATATATCCATGTATTCCTTGAGGAGTCATCTAAAACTATACATAGTACATAGAATTACCTAGTGATGGAACTAACACAGGTTCAAACACATCACTGTGCACAACCTATAATATTCCTTTCGCCATCTTAGCACCAAAGGGGAAGCTCACTCGATTTTGCTTCGCATACACACAATTTTCACAAAAATCAAAATCTAGAGAGAAATGAGACATACCTTATACCATACCATTACCATGAAGTATTCGAAGGACCTTCTCTCCAATATTTCCAAGCCTTTGATTCCATACCATGGTATTTTCTCCAGATTCCACTAGATTTTCTGCTCCACTTTCAGGAACCATAGAACTGTTGCATCCATCAATAATAGTACTACACAAAATCTTGTACAGAGTTTTGATCCAAAATCTTTGCATCAATACCAGTTCTCCCCAACCATCTTGGAGGTGTCTTTCTGGAACACTATTTTTACACCTGCATCATCCATATTTCTTACAACAATTAGATTTTTGGCCAATGCAGGAATATGCACAACACCTGGAAGTGTTCTAATCCTTCCACCTTGCAACTTTAGCTTGATGTTTCCATGTCTGATGATTCTAACCTTCCCATCATCCCCTTAAAAGACATCGCCACCATCATATTTGTAACAGCCCAAAAAAAACATGTAATTAACCAAGAAATTTATATTCAACATGCAATTATCACTAATTAACTTCAAGTTCAAAACTATGGGTAGAACCCTTACCTGTGATTTCGGTGTAAGTCCGCTAACTGCAACAAGGTTTTGGGGACGACTCTCCACCCAATCGTAGGCTCAATTGTGCAAGGTCTTGCTACAACTGGCCACCCTCGAGCCCTCAATCAACATACTATTTCCAGTGAATCCTCTGTCTTAAAACACTATTCTCCCAAGAGAATGAATGATAGAATCTTGAAATGATGGAATGCCTCCCATCTTCCTCACCATCTAATAAATAGAGCAAACATTGGAAGGGGAACCACATGCACACACTCCATGTGTCTACATGCAACTTTATTACTTTCTTGTTTTATTTCTTTTTCATAGCTTTACTAATTTTTTTACTGTTTTTTTGTTTTATTTCTATTTATTTTTATTTAGATCTTTAGTATGGTTATTTATTATTTATTACTACTTTTATTTTATTATTTTTTTTTCATGTTTATTATTTTTTCTGTATTTTTTATTTATGGTTTTTTTTATTATTATTATTATTATTATTATTATATTATTCATTATTATATTATATTTTATTATTCATTATTTATTATTAAGGGAGAGACATTACATACTCTCTCGCTTTAAGGAACTTCATCCGGAAGTTAAGTTGAATTATTTTTATTATTATTATTATTTATTATTTATTACTTCATGTTCACCTGACACCCTCCGCTGAACTAGTATAACCAATAGGCATCGAAAGTTTCATAACACCCGAGAAATCTCAAGGAATCTCTATCATTTTTCCCACTTTCGGAACCAGGCATAAGCCTCCCCGATCTGATACCATATGTAACAGCCCAAACTAAACATGTAATTAACCAAGAAATTTATATTCAACATGCAATTATCACTAATTAACTTCAAGTTCAAAACTATGGGTAGAACCCTTACCTGTGATTTTAGTTGAAGTCTGCTAACTGCAACAAGGTTTTGCGGACAACTCTCCACCCAACTATAGGCTCAATTGTGCAAGGTCTTGCTACAACTGGCCACCCCCAAGCCCTCAATCAACATACCATTGCCAGTGAATTCTCTATCTTAGAACACTATTCTCCCAAGAGAATGAATGATAGAATCTTGGAATGATGGAATGCCTCACATCTTCCTCACCATCTAATAAATAGAGAAAACATTGTAAGGGGAACCACATGCACACACTCCATGTGTCTACATGCAACTTTATTACTTTCTTGTTTTATTTCTTTTTTATAGCTTTACTGATTTTTTAATTTTTTTCTTGTTTTATTTCTATTTATTTTTATTTACAGATTTAGTATGGTTATTTATTATTTATTTATTTTATTTATTTTTTATTTTCTTGCATTTTAATATTTGGTTATTTACTATTTTATTACTATTATTATTATTATATTTATTATTAAGGGAGGGACACTACAATATTTCTCATACTTGTAGAACCACTCCTTATGGGGCGTGAAGTGAAAGGATGCACCTAAGTTAATCAACCATGCCTCATGATCTACATGTGTGCTTGAAGAAAAATCCAAGTACACATCCCCATCTTCATTTGAGTTGGTTTTTGCCTCTGTAGAAGGAGCATCATCACATCCCTTTCCTTTCTAGGGAGCTTTAGATCTATAGTCCCTTTTGAAGTGCCCTTCCTTTCCACATTTCCAACACACATTTATAGGTTTTCTTGGATATTTAGATCTCGCTCTAGATTTAGATCTCCCACTCGAGGAATTATTTTGTTTCTGTTCTGGGACCATCCTCGTATAGATAAGGCATCAACATTCTGGCCCTCCATATTTTTCCCTCTCATCTCCTCCGACGGTAAGGATGACACTATTTCATCAAATTGCAAGTTAGTTGTATTTCTACCTATTGAAACAAATAGAATATCTCATGAATATGGTAGAGAACACAAAAAAATAATGCACTTATCTTCATATGATAAATATCAACATATAACAACTGGATTACCACAGTATTAAAGGCGCTCATATGCTCTATCATCGAGTCTCTATCCTTTATCCTCAAGTTATACAACTTTTTTCGTAGGAACAATTTATTCACCAGATACTTAGATTGGTACAAAATCCCTAACTTGTCCCACAAAGCCTTCATTGAATCTTGCCCTAATACTTTCAACAATACTGAATCAAATATACGCAACTATATTGTGCTCTTTTCTTTTCGATCCAAATTTTTCCAATCTTTGTCAGAAATTGTCATTGGTTTAGTACCTAAATCTATCGTGATCCACTAATCTTTATCCACCAGCAGATTGATGAGCACCAATATTGTAGTAAGGATGTTGCAACTCCTAGGCCACCAGCTTTACTTATCAACCTAGGGTTTGTACAAACTTGGAGGTGACAGTGCTATATGCACAAGTAGAAGTGAAGGTCCTGCCCGTTGTCACTTGTTACTTGTTAATGGAAGAAGAGAAAATCTATTCTAAGAGAGCTACTCTACTATGGTAATGAAGAAAACAACATGTAATGCTAAATCACACCATATCCTAATCAACCATTTAAACGTCTAAACTAAGAAAAATTGCTAAATAAACACTAACCTAATGCTGCTACCTAAGTAACAGAAGTAAAGAGCATCAAACCAAACTAATGTGTAAGCAAGGAAACTAAACTACGTCTGTTTTCGTGTTTTTGGTGTTTTGGTAAAATCAAGCATGCAAGGAGTCAAACAAAACAGCAAGAGAAGATCGAAATTAGTGAAAGGAGGACATAATGAAGCAGAAGTGCATAGGAACTATTGGATCAATCGGGAACAATATTAATGGGAGATGAGCGGCGGAGATCTTATCGCAGAAGATTATATGAATAGATGCACGAATAAGATTGATGGAAGATGAGTGATGGAGCTCTTATTGCAGGAGGTTAAGTCAAGAGATGGACGAACAAGACTAATCGAAAGATGAATGATGGAGATCCTATCGTGGGAGGTTAAGTCAAGAGATGGACAAATAGGACTAATTAGAAGATGAATGGTGGAGATCTTATCACAGGCGATTTAGTGAATAGATGAACGAACAAGGTTAATTAAAGATGAGCGGCGGAGATCTTATCATGGGTGATTTAGTGAATAGATGAACGAATAGGACTAATAGAAGATGAGTGATGAAGATCTTATTGCGTAGGTTAAGTGAATAGATGGATGAAGAAGGTTAAATGGGAGATGAATGGTAGAGGTCTTATTGTGGAGATGAAGTGAATACATGGATGGATCACATCAAGTCACATGATGAAAAAAGGGTAAAAAATGTGAGGAATGATGGAGTGGGTTTCCGTAGGCGGTAAGCAGTTTCTCGCGTGCCTTGAAATTTGTAAGAATAATTCCAAAATTTTATGCAATTAGCCTAACTGGGTGACACGTAGCACGAGAAAACCACTTTTCTTGCATGCTCTCAGGCAGATATCGGCCATGCAATAATTCACACGAGATTGCATGATAGTTGTTAGATCATGCGGGTTTGATCAATGGTGGATATTGGGAGAACATAAAGTATCAAGACAACGCAATAGCCATCTTATCAAGCTAGACTGATCGACGGTGGAGATTTGAAGCACATAAAGTTTTGAGACGACATGATAGCTTTCATATCAAGCTAGACAAATCGATGGTGGAGATTTGGAGTGCATAAAGTCAAACATTGAAATGAATATGAAGAAGCTATGTGACATGTATTCGACGGTGGTTGGTCAGGGTTGTTGTGAAAGGAAATCTATGGGTATAATCCTTGCTAACCTGCTAACTAAAGAAAAAGGCACAAATGGAAGCAAACTAAAATTCAACCAATCTACACTACAATTTTGTAATGGCAATGCAGCTACTTAAGAAAACGAATGATTAAACCATGAATCTATGCGCTACCTTGTTGTAATGGAAATGTAGCTACTTAAGAAAATGAACGATTAAACCATGAATATACACTAACATACATGTACATTAAAGAGGATCCTTAGCTATTAGGGTTGGTCCCTAACCCAAGAGCTTTAGCCCTCTGAGTTAACTCAGTGTTGGCTCAAAACAAAACTCATTCTTATTATCAAAACAATGGATTACATCAACAATTGTCACAAGTCTTCCAGCTCAAAAATAAAGTAAAGTTTTACAATCAAAATTTTGAATCCTACTGAGGTGCTAGGCCTCTCTACTTATGCATCTGAAGTCTCCAACGACTTTCTTAAAATTAGGGAGGCTCAACTTCCATACTAGAGATAAACTGGTGCTTTGACTTCCACTTGCTCGGTTGCCTTCTAGTCTTCATGATTTGGTTGGTTGCACTTCAAGCTGATGGAGGAATATTCAAATGGGGGTGTATTAAATGAGGAGGATTTTCCTCCTATAATTCCTATCCCTTGTCCCATTTGAGTTTTGACCAAGGTCTTTGCTAAACTTCCTTGCTTTTATCCTTTAATCCTACATTACATGCACATTACACCACAAAGGAAAATATCCAACTCTAACTCATCTCATAAACAAAATATGATCAAAAGTATGCAATAAGTTGTAAGAATAGTTGGTTTGACTAAGCTAGGAGGTCAATTAAGGCCCATATAATTACCCACTGATGAGGCTCATCATCACCCCGCTACTGAAAGTGTTTCTCATCCTCTGAGAAACTTAGTCAATTTCCATGTCCTTCATGGCTCTGGTAGCCTCTCTGAAATCCCATGCTTCTGCTGTGGTCTCTTCTTCTTGCTCATAGAAGCCTTCTTTCCTTTCTACTTCTTCCCACTACCTCTTTTCCTCTTCTTCTTTTCTCCCTTCTAGCATTCCTATTAGTAGTGGCGGACTGATTTTTAGGCCTATCCAATTGATCTTCAACCTTTGCATTGATTACTTATACATTGGTATCCTATTGAGTGCCTATCTCAACCTTTGAGGGGAGTGATATTCTCTGATCTTCAAGCTGTGTGGCAGTGTGTTCCATCTCCTTGAGCAGGCATGTATAATATCATCTCCTAGCAGCCTAAACATATCCTTAAAATGTGAAATTTCTTGCTATTGGGCAGCAAGATATCTACGTTCCAGCTAAGGATCATTTGCAATTAGATTATGGGTGTTGATTAGGGCCTTGGGATTTGAGTGTTCAACTCTGATGAAAATAGGTTCATTCTACTACCTGGCCAATATTCTTTTAATCTCCGCAACCCTTGACTCCTCATGGTTCATCCATGATGCCAAAGCCATTATTTGCAGATCTCCTAGCTCGACATTAGGATCCCAAACATTCATGTCCATGAGGGCCATGTTGTGAAAGTAAAACTCAACCATTTTATCCCTATCCTCTAGTGTACTTTGATCACAAAGATCAATAAATTGCCTGTAGTCATAAAATGGCATGGTGCCCCTTTGTGCTAGTGTTTTAAGCTGAAATTGTAGCCACTGCTCTCTGAGGTAGAGAGCATAGGATTTTTCTAGCATCCTACACTAGATGGACTCCAAGGAAAGGATGGAAAGACATGCTAGTTGGTTTTCCCTTTCCTGCAGCTGTCCTATTAGCCATACATTTTCCCTCTCAAGTCAATCTCTCATTATTTCTTCTTTGTCCCTTGGTGTGGGGGAATATTCAATATCAATATGGATTTTTGTTGATATTTGTGGCTTCCCTTGTTTGATTCTTGTCCTCTTTCTTGTTCTAAAATATAGAGGGGTTTGCCTCCTTATTTTTCCTTTTTTCTTGACTGGGTTGCTGAGAGCAGTGAAGGTAGTTGTTTCCTCCCTCTCAAGGGCCTTTAGAGACGCCCTAGGTGACTCCTCGACATATTCTTCCCCTTCTATTTCAATGCCTTCTTCCTCTCTGTTTTTCTTATCTTCTTCCTCTTGTTGTTCTTTCTTATCTCCATCAATTTCTTCTTTCATTTCCTCCTTTGTTTCAACATCAAGCTCCTTCTTTTTTGCTTCATCATGTTCCTTTGTATTAGTTTCTTCTTCATCATCTCATCCCCATCTAGCTCTATATATTCTTCCTTTTGTTTTTTCTCCTCCTCACTGGTAGAAGGACTAACATCATAGGTGAGGGTTTTTATGTCATCCTCTGTTGGTATGTCTTTGAAGACCAACCATGTTATAGGGATCCAGAGGCTTTAGAGGGCATCCTCGATGAGGATCCTATTCAACCCATGGTGAGCCAATTATTGGGAATTCCCTTCCTTTACTTTGTTGTTGGAGTCTACGAGTGATTGCATCAAGAAATAGGGTATGTTGAGTCTTTGGTGAACTTTTGTTTCTACCCAAAATCTTAATTCTTCAAGCATCCTAAGATGTTAGCCATAAACAACACTGTATCTATGGAATGGCAGATGAGGTGATGCAGTACGGTGAATGAGGTGGACGGTAATTAATGAGAGTGGTGGATGACATGGAGGAGATGAGATGGAGTGGAGTGATTGGGGTGGCCCACTATGGGGGTAAGGAGTGTACAGGATGTTCATCAGGCTTGAATCCCCCGCAACAATATTAGGTTGTAGATCTCAGTCAAACACCTTGACGTCATGGTCAACTGTGGGGGTTGAGCCTGAGTTATAACGTGTGCTTGTTTCTCCCTTGCATAGCACTTTATTTGCCTCTCGAACCAATGCTTACTTAAATCTTGTGCTATCGTTCAAACTTTAATATGGGTCGGGGCCCCACCTTACATCAGATTTGAATGCCATAAAAAATAAATCAATGTTTTCAGACTCTTACATTCTCTTTTGATTTTAAAAAGAATTTCATTATTACCACCTGACTGTCTACTTTGTTGAAGGTGGTCAAGTTAACTGGCCACCTTTTCACTTATAAACCAACCACCTCGTAACCTTTACAACTTTTGATCAGATTATGCATATGAGTGAGTGAGCGGGATACTTACCTATGGTCTCAATGCCATGTTGCAATTGTTGAAGATTAGATGTGCTACATTGTTTATTTGTTGCATGGTCATTCTTCTTCCTCCTCTGTTTTCTGTGACTGAAGAACTGATGTTGCTGCTGTTGTGGAGCTCCTGGATCATCCTAGTGAAGACCTGTAGCTAATGATTGATATGTTGTGGGATAGGCTGCTATAGCATTTCCTATAGGATGTCCTGTAGTTGCTCCTCCCTTAGAATTTATGAACCATGTTGTTGGCTGGGGCTACGAGGTTGATGCAATGAATGACTATGTGTGCAGTAAGGTAATAACTGGTAGAAACTGATCTCTTTTTGAAAACACAGTCTTCGCCTAAATTGAAGTAGTGAAGTGAAAAAACAATGGAATTGATGGAGGGATGCATGGTAAGAAGTGGAGGAGATGAATATATGTGAGGTAGGGCTCCCTTTGGATCTTCTCTTTGCTCTTTGATTGCCTTCCTCCCCTACCTACAAATAACAATTATGTCTTTTTTCTCTTTTGTTTTTTTTCATTTTTTGAAAAACACCTAGGCTTCCTCAGAGAGGTTTTCACCCTAGATGTTTTCCTTGGGCACCTCAAGGAACGCTTTCACCCAGGGATCTTCTTATTCTTTTTTCATTTTTTATTTATTTTTCATCATTGGACCGCCTCACAAGGTTTTCAACCCAAAGATGGGACTCAAGTGCCTCATGGAGATTTTCACCTGAATCCTTATTCTTTTTTATTTTATTTTTTATTTTTTTAATGACCTGATGAGGGATGAGCTAGAACTTGCTCCACCATCATCACTGTCTTATTGATATTGTCAATGAACTCTTGTCTTGATAATGGCCTCTAGTACATTTTCAATTGGTGTCCATTAACGAGCAATGGAATGGCTTCTTCATCTATAGTTATGATTTGCACTGAACCATTATCATGGCATCTTTCCACCACATAAGGTCCGATCCATCTTGTCCTTAGCTTGCCCTTGAAATCTTTATACCTAGAATCATATAACAATGCCCAATCGCCCTCTTGAAATTGTTTCTCCTTAATATGTCTATCATGCCAGATCTTCCTCTGAAGCTGAACTATCTCTGTATGTAGGAGGGCCTCCATTATGAATTCATCCAAGCCATTCAAATGGAACAATCTTTCTTTGTGCATGATTGAGATCCAAATCTAGTTGTGCTGCCATCGTCAATGGGTTATATTCAAACTCAACGGACAGCAAAGCCTTTTTCCCATAGACCAGCTCATAGGGTGTAAATCCAGTGGTGGTCTTCCATGTTGTATTATAGGCCCAGGTGGCCTCAACTAGTCTCTCTACCCAATCTTTCATGTTGTTGTTACTACCTTGGTTAAGATGCTCTCCAATGCCCTATTGGTCACCTCCACTTGCCCATTAGCTTGTGGATGATAGGGAGGAGACCCACTCACTGTCAGAGATAGGGTAAATGAATCCTGCATCTAGCAGTTTTTGCAGTTCTTCTTTAACTATATCTTTAACAACTGGATTCATCCTCCTCTATGGTTGCCAAACTAGCTTGCAACCGTCTTTGATGTATATGTGGTGAATACACACTAAGGGGTGTACGCCCTTCATTTCCTTGTAACTCCAAGCGAAGGCTTCTAGGTTTTCTCTCAACATGTTGGATAACTTTTCCTCTTCAAGAGCAGAAAGAGATGGATTAATTTTCAAAGTTTTCTCTGGGCCAAATTCTATGGTTTTGACATGGACAGGGTTGGAATTGGTCAAGCATAAGTCAATTGGATGGTTGTTCTGGGTTTCCCTTCCTTCTTCTTCTAATGGTAACGAACTAGGAGTTTGACTTAGGAGAAGGTGTTTAATTAAGTCATCCTCATCCTACTATCCTCCTCCTATGGTTTCTTCCAAAGCATAATGTTGGGCTGAATAAAACTCATCTTCTTCCTCCTCCTCCAACCATAAAGGTAATTCATGCTCTAGAGAAGGTTGAGCAGGAGGGTATAAGACTAACTGCTTAGACATATGCCCATTCTTGATGGTCATATTCCCAGCTCTCCAGCTAATGTAAGCATCATTTGTGGCCAACCATGGCCTCCCAAGGATGAGAGTGTAACCAGTAAGCTTAGCCTTAGGCTGGAGAACTATGAAATCTACAAGGAGTTTAACTAAAAGAATTCCGAGCTTTTGCAAGGCTTTCAGCCACATTTTCCAGATTTGTACCTTCCTTCTTTAGCTCTTCAAAGATAGGTTGTTTCCATCCAAAGTTTCCTCTTGAACCTTGTTTGTTCATTTGCCTTAGGCTGCCACTGTTTTCCCTAGGTTTCACACCCATCGCCCTATCTCTTGCAGTGATTTTCCTCAATGATTTTTGTTGTTGTTGCACCACTTTCTAGCAACATAGTGTCATTTGATCCCAGTCACAATGACGCTTAGATATCTTGGCCATTTTAGTGTGTTATCCATTAATTTCTCCACCAACCAGCACATTGTTTGCAAACCCAGTTTGGATGGGGTTTAGATAGTTCATTTTCTAATTTTTTTTTTTAATTTCAGTTTATTTCAACAATAATTTTTTTTTTCAAACCCAATCTGGGCTTAATTAATAAATACACTTTCACACATAAGCACACCTTAAGCGAAGGGACCTTGGTTTACACTACCAAGCCAAGAATTAAATTAATTAATTTATCTCCCCACATAGAGACAAAGACATTTTGTTTATCTCCCTTCACCATTTTAGTGTCACTTGTGTCTTACAACCATTGCGCCACCAAGTCATTATTCACAGAGACTCCTAGACCTTCATCCCCTGTTTCCACTTAAGCATATTACTCCTCCCCAAAGGGTTTGAGTTCATCCTCCCCCGAGTCCCCATATCGACTCTTCTTTTGATTGATCTTATTCCTCATCTGATTCCGAGCCTCCTTCACTGCATACTGTCATCATGTCAAGACCCACTGCAGGTGTAGGAAACTAACTTGGTGTTGGCTTCGGTTCTACCTTGATAGTTACATCTAGCAGAACCATTATAGGAATCATTTTGGGAGCTCCAATGCTACCTTTCATGGCTGGGTTAAGCCTCCCAAATTTTAGCGAGTTGATTAACGACCCTATACACCATGATCATGGTTGGCCAGCCATGCTGACTAAGCTTCCCTCTGACATTCACATGTTTGAGGGTAATTTTGGAGAGGACCCCACCAATCACGTTCACTCCTTCTATATGTGGTTTTCATCCAATTCCATCACCGATGATTCCATTCATGTTTGGTTGTTCCAATGCATGCTCATTGCAGATGGTGCAAAGTGGTATATTGACTAGCCCACTGCTTCTCATTCTAATTTCACAACACTTGCTAAAGTGTTCCATTCATATTTTTAGTTATCTCTCTGATACGCCAACGGTATGGAGCTCTTTACTGCACTATGTTAGTCCTCTGCCACCGTCTTTCCGATCATGTCCAGGAATGGCGTAGAAGGAGGAGCATGTGTCATGCTCCACCCTTCGAAGTCGTGTTTAACTCGATTGGTTCCTTAGGACTCTTTTAGCACCTATTTCCAAAGATGTCACATCTCACTTTCCTCAAATAGAGGAAGAGGCTCTCCTGACCACTCTCATATATGACTTGATTTATGCTCAATCCATTTATGTCTATAATGTTATACCAAACCTCCCTCATCTTGGTGGTGCCAATGCATCTAGGGAATCTCACTCTGCCTATGGTATCGTTGGAGCTATTTCACATCCTTCACCATATACTCAATAGAGTTATGGCTATCCACAGGAGGGCACCAGTTCCTCCAACACTTATCCCCCTCCTACCAAAGACATGTATTCAGGACAAAGCACATCTTATGCATTTACCCAACCACATCAACAGATGTTAGGGCTAGCTAGTACTCAACCTGTATACCAAATCATTGGACCCTCACCATCTTACACCTATGCACTTCTAAGCACTCCATCCCCTTAGGCATTAGTGCCATAGCCTCCCATGCATCCTCAATCGGAACATCCATTGCCCCCTCAGGGTCAAGTGTATGCACAAGAGAGTACAACCAATCCCCAAAATTAGAAGAAAAATAACAAGGGGAAGGGAAACAAGGGTAAATAAGGTAATCAACCTAATGAATCCTAGGGGAACCAACCTAACACCAACAACTAGCAACATGGCAACCAACCCAAGCAGAACAAGGTTATTCATACGAATAAGCCTTGTTCATATTGTGGTGTACATGGCCATTATACTCTTGAGTTTCCCCTCTTACCCCAAATGTGCCAAATGTGGGATGTGTTGGCTTATATGGGCCTAACCTAGGTTCGAAAGAATTATTTAGCCAAGCAAATCTCACAGCTACTGGACCTTTCGGCAACAACCCACGAAGCACGAACTGATGTCTCACTGGAGGTAGCAAGGGAGGGTGTTGGAACCAGTTTTTCGCACCCTTTGGATGTCTAGATGTGGTTTGGAGGCTTCGCGCCCTATTTGGCATCTTCGTGCTACATTGCATTCACCAAATCTGGAATACCTTTTACTGTCTACTAACACGCAGTCTATAGATCTAATCTATAGGAGGAATTACTGCGACCCAGATCTACTTTAAAGTGGTCTTTAAGCAAACATTTATCACTTTTATTCGGTTCGCATATTAAGATTTAAACCTAGATTCACAAGTATTCAATACTTGTGTGCATAAATCAAAACAGTCTTATTAACCATACAAAATTTCAGATTTGCAATAATTCAAAGATTACAAATAATTCTTAGAATGGACTTATCTTTATTTTCACTTCTCACCTGTACAATCAGATCTACCCTACACACTCAGTTGCAGGGGTCTGTGCACACAACTGCGGACTCTTCTAGGCCTCTACCCACACAGCTGTAGAGCCTCTATCCTCTACCCAAGCCCTTGACTCATACTTACAGACGCTTTCAGAATGCTTCTTCTTAGACACCCATTACATATTAGATCTCAAAATCATACCAAAAACTTAGATATTCTACCTATAGAGCCTTCTTTATTTATACCTTCCTATGGCCCTCAGTCCACGGGTGGGCCGTCTCAACTTGCATTTCTTTACATTATTTTTGTGCGGACTACCCTTTTGACTTTGACTTATTACAACTCGTGATTCGTGCATCTCGCGGAGTCTTTACCCTTATCTTACCCAAAATTGTGGGCATCGTGCCCCATACGCGTTGCGCGGGGCTTCCACTACCCGAAAGTCCCCCAACACAATCATCGTGACTCATCCTGAGTCACTCAGCTAGTGCGGGAATCTTTGCATGGAGATCAGTCAACAACTTCTACATGTCGCCAGTTTCTACAACAAATTTGACTGCGAGCCTCTGTACCTTTTCCAAGTGAGCCGCTAAGGAATCCTTATCACTTGCAGTTGCTTGCTTCGTCACGCATATTTCCTGCATTTGTGTTATCTTACTTTCAATGGTTGTAAAGACACTAAATGCTTCATCGAGGCAGGGTTGGATACGTTCTTTCAATACTGCCTCCTGATGTCACACTTTGTCAACTTGGGCTTTGAGAGCTTGAGCCTCCTTCATTTTGGCCAACTACTATGTGATAGTGACCATTTGTTCAGCCCCGCAAGCAGTGTCATAGGCCTGCTGTAACTCGCACGCCTTGGTTTCTACTTGCTGAATGGTGGGGTCATCCTATAGGGAGGTGAGTATCCCGAGAGACTGATCGATTAGCGCTGAGCATTCACGGACGATGCTATTCGTCATTTCTAGTCCGACTAAACCTTCATCGTGGCAACTTTCCCTTCGGCTAGAGGTGTGGTAGGCCAGGTATTGATACGGAGCTCTACAACCCGTAACATTAGTTCCTCCTGGTTTCTTGTGACCTCGGCTTGGGCTGTGTGAAAGCTGGCTTCCATGTGCTGAATCTTGGTAACTGGTCCGAGGTCCCCAGGGATAACTAGTTCTAGTACCATGCTACATGCCCCTGTCACAGCTTGTTCTACTTCCTGGTATCAGGCGGCCAGGTCCTCATTCTAGAGAGTGACTTGTTCTAATTTTTCCTTCTGCTCTGCTACTATGTGGAAAGTGCGACTTTCCTGGGCTCACAACTCCTGAGTTACTCCCTCTCGGAGTAGGTATAGTACTTCTCTAGATAGGGCGGCTAGCTTTAATTCCCAACCGCATTCTTCACCTGTGGCTGTGGCTCGGACAACACTTTCTGGCAATGGTAGAGTGTGTGGCGTGTGCGTGCTAATCATCTATTCCGCAGTTGTATCCTCTACTATCAGTCGAGTGACTCAGCCTGGGGGTCACACTTGTAATGCTTGCAACTGTGCTCTGATCTCCCCCAACACAGTTGTTTATGCGGTGATTAGTTCGGGCAACACACTGACAGTAACATTTCTTGCTGGCTGGCTATTGTCCATGAATTCTTGTTCCAACGCCTTCGTTGTTTTGGACCTTTTCCAGGCAGTCGGTGATTCTTTGGCACGAGATTGCTTGAGGTGGTCCTACATCTCCAATTCCTATTGTGGGTCCTGTTCCAAGTCTATTCCCTGATCTTCCTGGTTCCCTTATGTGGCCAGGCTCGTGGTAGTTGCTTCCTGCCCAACAACTTGTTGTTCCTGGCATGCCTTCTCTATGAGTTGAGTGAGGAAATACTGGCATTCCTTCTTCTGCTACTGTGCAGCCACTCGGTCGCTAATGGTCTTATCTGGGGCACGCTATTCCAAGGGTCACGCTGCTAACATGACATAAATGGTATCATCCATTGTAAGGAATGGAAGTGTGACCTAAGATTGCCGTGGATCCTTTTATGTGCAGATATACATGTGATGCATGTCTTCCTTGAACTCAGTCGTGCTTTGAAAATTATTGGAAATTGTGGGGGACATCCGCAGTGTACAAGAAATCTACGTCTATATCTTGCCTTCCATGGAGGTCCAAAATGCCCAGATCGCGGAAACCCTTGCTGCAACCTTTATAGCCCAAAGTGAAATATATCGTACTGCATCGGGAAGACTACCCTCAATGCTAGGAAACTAGCTCTCTGACTGCAAGTCACCTATAACCAGAAATATTGATAAGAGAAACCATGCATAATGAAAGGTCTTACCTTTGTCTTGTGATTCTTGACAATTGGTCAGAATATTGTCACATAAGAATTGTGCCCGATTGAACTAAATCCCCTCGGCACACTATCCTACCAATGTGATGACAGTGGCGGGCACTTCATCTACGCAACATTTTCTCACAAGTTTACCAGCTAGGATCTGAGTGGCAACTTGTACTACACGGTCACTGATGCTTGCTATGACATATGCCCACTTCCCTTTTTCAAGATGGTACTTTGCCTTAACTAATTCGGTGAGGCTTCCCTCACTACTAGTTTCAGCAATGTCTATGGGTTATTCCATTTATATGGCAGGTACATAATCCGATGGATTAGGTCGGCTATGATTGGGATTAGTTCTTCCAACCAGAGATATCCATCATGAATGAGACCTAGTAGCTGTTGGATCACAAATATGGTGATGGTCATGTGGTGATAGTGAGGGATCCACCTGAGGTTTAGCAGTTTGGCCCTCTCCATGCCTAGTAACCACTTCTGTGGCAATGGTGTGCCTTCGTCTAGCTTGGGGAACTTGTCGTTGTCTGCCAGGTCCCAATCCTAGAACTTGGTGCTTGGAATGCACCCTATTATCACTCAGGTTGTTCCCTACTTCCTATAGGGAATACGGCCGAGGTAACTACTAACCAATCTTTTAGTTACAAGTCCTAGCCTACCTGTAACCAGAGAGGGCTCTCTCTGTATGATTTAGCTTTATTTGGTGGATGATTTTAGGCTAGTTATAGTATGTTGTTTTGTTTGGGTTTGGTGGGTTGCTGAATTCAAACAGAGTTAAGGTATATATTACAGAACAGTTTGGTCCATTGGGCAATGGAGTTCAGGTAGTGCACTGCTGAAGTAGGTTTTTGAAGGCAAAGTGTTGATGCAAAGCCAGATAGGCATCTGTGGAATAATTTCTTAGATTATAAAATGAAGTTATGCAATTAGTGAGTGAAAGGCAAGTGAGAATCTTTCACTATGCTAACAAAGGAGAAATGAGAATGTTGCTTAAGAGCAGTTAAGAATTCTTAAACAATATTCACAGTGATAGAATCAGTTTGGACATGAGCAATTAAGAATTCATATCCATGGCTAATCCAGAAGAAAACATATTAAGAAATAGAGATTGAGCATAGGGTGTATTCAAAAAAATCCTAAGCTATTCTTTTTCTCTGTTTTCTATGATCATGAACATATATGAATTTTGGCATACACAGAAAACAAGGACACGGTTCAGAATTACTTATTGTTCCAGCAAATGACACAAGAATTCTGCAACACAACAGGGTCATTCATTTCCACCTTCAGACAGCATAAGAACTAGGAACTCCACCAGCCATTTGTATTAGCAAAATGTCTCAAGTATACAATAGAGCTCTTCTGAAAGAGTTTCACTACAACCGACCCTCAATACGTTCTTTGAGGGGATATATATACAAAATGGGATACAAAATATCTCAATAGTGAGTTATTGTGCAATAAATTGCACCACCAACTCTCTTAAAAAAAGTAAATGAAGGAAATAACTACAAAATTTAATGTTGAGATGGAAGATATCTTTCTGTCAGACAACTTTTGACTTTTTGGCTTAGGAAAGTTGGCTGTAGTTGTGCCTTTAATTCTGCGTTAGTTGAGCCTGTTGTCTGGCTGCTTTGGTGAGTCACTGTACGGATGCTTCCTGTGATACCTGCGTGCTGATTTGTCTGCTGACCTGTACTGTGACTGAAATCTGTTTTTTCACAAAAAGGAATAAAATAGTGGCATCACCTGGGCAGAATTTCTAGCATTGCCTGCCACCAATCAGTTGGAGGCAGTTGATGTCTCCTTATCTTCACCATGGTTTCATCTGCTTCTGTATATCTGTAGAAGTTTGGAGGTAATTCAAACAGATGTTTTATCTCATGCTCAATAAAAAATAGATTTTCCAATTTGTCATATAGAGACTGCCCAAAGGGAGGCCCTGCTTCTTCTGTGGAGCTGCTGGATGTTGTTATTTGATTCTCAACATAATTGTTGATCCTTATGATATACTGATTATATGACAGCAGTTAGCCTGTGCCAGTCACTAGGCTTGGCAGTCCTTTATCTTGTAACATTGTCATCTTTGCCCTGAATTCATCAATTTTTGCCTTCATCTCCTAACATTTTCTCTCTAGGGTTTGAGTGAAGTTCCTCAAAGTCAGCACTTTTTTAGCTGTCAGGATGGTGTCTGTTCTGTTGTTTATTTCTAGTGTTGCCAATTCCTCCCTAGTGTGATTATTTAGGAAACGTATCATCTTATTGGCCTGCTCAGGCATGATTCCTAGTGCTGTTCTGGCGCTTTGTATTTCAACATGAGCCATGCTTATCAGTTCAACTTTCTCATGTATTGCCTGGATTGACCTCCATTGGTCATGGATTGATTGGCTAATTTTGGCCCAAATTATCTTCTTTATTTCTACTAAGGTCTTGCCTAGAAGCAATTCCTTTTCCAAAGTTTTTACTTTAGCCTCCAAGGCCTTTATTTCTCTCTACTTTTCTGCCACTGTGATCTTGCACTTGTCATAGCTGGCCTCTATCTTGGCCAGTCTATCCTTGGCTTCATTTATTTCTGTCACTTGAGTTTCAATCTCTTTGACAGCTTTCATCAAGTCCTCCATACTCATGCTGGATTCTGCTGCTATTGTTGCTTCTTTTTCCTCTGTTGCTGATGTGGCTATGGTTGGTGGTGGAATGGCAGGAGGGGCTGCTGCTGCTTGTGAAGGAGGGGCAGGGCCAAGAGTTGTAGAAGTTTGAGGTGGCTGGGAGGTTTATTCTCCCTGTCTTCCTTGCCATTATTTCTCCAATTCTCCTTCCATCTCTAGTATCCTTTGATTCATCTTCATGAGTAAGTCCATGGTGTCATCAAGCTGTTTTTCTTGTGCTAGTTCTGCAGTGTCATGGTGAATGGTTGGAGGCAATTTTGCATGCTTTCTGAGTGCAGAAATATCATCCTCCTTCTTTTTCATAAGGGCCCTAACACCCTTTGGATCTTTTGGATCATGTCCTAGATCAATGATAATGTCTTCCAATGTCTTTATTCTGTTGTCCTTGGCCTGGGAAGACATCCTTTCCAAATCCAACTGTGTATTAGTATTTTTTAGTGATTCTTTTAACTGATGGGCCAGCATGGCCCTGGCTGCAAGTGTGGCATACACCATTTCTCCAGTCTGTTTGTGCAGCTCTATCTGATCCATGGGGTGTATGTCTTTAGAAAAAAGCTCCAATTTTGTTCTTAAGTAATCTGCAGAGGTTTTGGGATGTGGAACTTTAGGCTTTAAATGAGTAAAAATCATTTTCTCCTCCTTAATATCATAGCAGCCATCAATCTTTTTTTTTTGGAGGGAGTTTCCTTCAAGAATTGATCATAGAGTTGTACTCTCAACAATTCATTTTGTGCCTTGATCTCCATGAAGCCCCCTTTGATACCAGCTGGTTGCTTGCCCTTCTGCCTTGAGGAGGATACCTCTGTTCCTTGCTGCATGGCCTGTTCCAGCTGAAATGAGCTAGTGGCAGTCTGCTGGTTGGATTGTCTTTCTCTGTCTTGGCTTTCTGCCCTTTCCTCACTGATGTATTCTTCCTCTGTTTCGGGGTCAATTCTTGGCCTCTTGGCCTCTGGTTTCTGTGTTGACCCACTTGGAGGTGTGACCTCCTCTCTATCTCGCTTTTTTCCTCTCTCTTCATTGAGAGGTGTTTGCAAAACTGGGATTTGGGGTGGTCCAGTTTGTTGTAAAGGGACTTGCCCTTGACTTTGATCCTTTGAAGAGTTGGGCTGTCTTGCCTCTGTCTCTTGTTGTTCATCCATTATCCCTTTGCCTTTTGCTGTAGTGGTGGTTGTAGATGCTTGTTGGGTAGTCGGTGCAGCTGCAGCAGTTATTGTGCCTTCTCCTACTTAGATTGGTTGCTTGTGACAGCGCCCAGATCAATCAGAGTGTGTGGGACAACGGTGCCATTGATGTGCACATCTACTACAGGGCTTCCAGGGTCCAAATATTTTGGACATATTACCTGCCCTAGCATTAAGTCAGACAGTTCCCCAATGACATTAGTGGTACGGGCATCCCTTTTTCTTCTTCCTAGATGCTTGAAGAGCCTACCCAACATAAAATTTCCTCTTCTAGATCGCCGTGAAGAAATGTTGTCTTCACATCCATCTATTCTACCTCAAAATCAAAAGCAGTAGGAACAGATAAAAGAAATCTAATAGAAGTTACCTTGGCAACAGGAGAAAAAATATCACCAAAATCAATTCTTAGCACCTGGGAATAACCTTTTTCTACCAACCAAGCTTTGTATTTCTCCACCTTTCCTTCTGCATTTGTCTTCTTCTTGAACACCCATTTGCTGCCAATGGGTTTCCTTCCAGCCAGCAACTCCACTAGATACCAAGCCTCATTTTTGTGCAAAGGTGTCATTTCATCAACCATGGCCTCTTTTGAGAGTTTTCCATCCTCTGAATCTACTACTTGCTTCACAGTTCTGGGATCATCATCAGTAATAGATAAAGCAAAATTTGAACAGAAAGCAGATGGACTATACATTTCTGGATGCCTTCTTTCTCAAACTAATCTTCTCACACCTGGAGTTTGTGGCTCTTCATCTTTTGATTCCTCCTTTGCTGTAGAGTCTGATTCTTCCCCCTTTAGCTCAAACTCTATCTTCCTTGGGCACTGGGTCACAGAATGACCCATCTCCCCACAGTGGAAGAACTTAATCTTGGAGAGATATTTCTTATTCTGCTTCTCCTACTTTCGCTCAGATGCTAGGGCCACATCCTCCTCCTCCTACTTGACCTTGATCCCTTTGTTGCTGCTACTTGTCTTCGACTATCGTCTGATCTCTTCTTGGCGAAGAGCTTCCCACATCTCATCCCAAGGTGGGAGAGTCCCTCTACCCAAGATAATTTGGAAAAACACTTCCCAATCTTCTACGACAACATTCAGGGTTGTCCTCACCATAAGCTCTTGATCTGGTGTCACTCGTATAGTAGTCAACTAGTCTCGAATCTCATACAGTCCTCCAAGGAAGGTGTCAATCGATTGACCCTTCTTCATCTGATACGACCTCATCTGGTTCTCGAGAAACATTCTTCTTTGCACAGAAGTATGTTGGTATAGGTTCTTAAGAGCCTCCCACATCTCAATTACCATTTCCTTCTTGGTTATATGTGGTACCACATGACCCTTGACCCCTTCAAGGATAATGCACTTGGCCCTTGCCATTGCCTCTTCATACTTGTCATTATCATTGGAGTCAACTGGGATATATATAACCTTCAAGGTGAGGTTCTTGACATGATTCCTATCAAGCACTGATAAGATTCTGGCCTTCCAGACTGTGAAGTTCGATGCTCCGTCTAGTCTATCGTGGTCTCTTACCCTGTGTAGTGCCATGACACTCCTCTACTTCCCTCCTGGAAGTTTTCTGTTCGACTCCTCTGAGTCTCTACTTCCCGTCTGGAAGTTCTCTTCTAGACTCCCTCTGAGTTTTGATTTCCCTCCTAGAAATCCTTCTTGCACTTATCGAGATGCCCCCTACTCTGATCGCCTTGTGCAACTGCACTATTGATCTAGGTTCCTCGGCTACAAACCCTCCATAAAAACTCCTCTGGCCCTACTCTGTCAAGTATTGTTCTGACTACAATACCTCTCTCCAATATTTCTGCAACCTTCTAGACTCCAATAACTACCTCTTTGTGAACTGCGTCATCTCCTCTTTGCCTCACACTGGTTTTGCATCACTCTAGATGGGTCTGTGTTAGCCCTAAGATGCCCTGCGTCAGCCCTCTAGCCCTCTACGTCAGCAACGCTAGCCTCTCTGAGGCTCTACGCAACTACCAACTTCTTCTGCATGGCTCTGGTTGGCTCTATGTAACACTTCTTGGCTTCTGCATTGCTAGAAATAGCTTTTGTCACCTCAGGACAACAATTTTCTATTGTTATTGCTCCGCTAGGCTGATGTCTTTTAGTCCTCCTAGATCTGCAATCACACTGTGATACCATGTTGGCTTCTGAAGAACATTCTTTTGTTGCCAAAGTTTTGTATTGGCATGTTAGATAGAGATATAATTGAGTTTTTCCAGCAAATCTGGATCAAAATCCATAGATTATGAAGCAAAGTTGCACGCTATTGGGTCATGAGAGATTCCAGTGGATTAATTAATTGATGAACCATGTACCTGAGGTGGTTACAATGGTTGGTGACCCATGTAATTCATTAGATGGGTTCTTTTTATATGGCCATTTATTTCATATGTACAAAGACAAAACCAGGGGTAAACAATTTATTCAATAGATGAGTTATTTTTATGTGGACATTGATGTCATATGTACAATGACAATAACAAGGGTAAACAATTTTTTTACTATTATTATAATGGAGTGAAATTTTTAATTTGCATGTAAATGGGCACACTACTGTAATACATGGCAAGGCAATCCCCTAGGTAATTACCGGTAAAGTCTGGGTTAGACCTCAGTAATAAGGGGATGTATGTCGGGTTAACAAATCCTATTTAAAAGCTTTGAAGGGGGAATTGTTAGGTAAAATTGACTCAAGGTTTGAGTGAAGGTTGACCTAGTTAAATAGTATTGGTTTTGGGCACATGGTCTAGTGTACCCATGGTATTATGGTCCATGGTATTGCATGCAATGGAGCCTATAAAAGGTTGGGCATACTTCATTGTAATGTAGGCCTAGAGGTGAGTGGTGAAGGCTTACTTGGCTGGATTGGCCTAGGTTTTAGCCAATGCTAATGAGATCTCATTGGGTTGGGATTTTCCTGGATTTGGATTGGCCAGGGTTTTGGCTAATGCTAATGAGATCTCATTGGGTTGGGGTTTTCCCAGATAAATATTATGTGAATAATATTTATGTGTATTGTTTCTAGTTATTTTATTATTCCTCTCTATAAATCTCAGTAATAATTTATCTCTCTACCGTAATTTTCTTAACAAGAATTTATCCTTAATCAACTTATTGTAAATGGGAATATCTCTTATTGCTTGGAGAGGAGGGATCTTTACACATAGATTTTTCAATTCTCCTAGAAGTTCAAGTTCTTCCAGGGTAGGCTAGAGTGGTTGGGCTAATATCTCAGGAAAGGGTGGATTTACTCTAAATTTTCTTTCCTCTCTTTCTTCCTGAACCTCCCTATGTGGAGAGGGAAGCTGGTTATCTGGGAGAATTCTCCCAGATCTTAGGTTGGTCTCCTAGATTTCTACGGCATAAGTTGGGTATGATGTCTCTCCACTGTATACTTGTTGAGCCTGCCTATGGTTTGGGTTCAGATTTGGCTGGGCAGGCATCTAGGGTTGCTTGGGTGGAGAAAAGTGTAGGAGTTGTGGTTGGGTAGGTGGTGGGGGAAATAGAGATGGAGCATTATTGTATTGGGGTCTCCACTCCTGGTGTGGGGTATTCCACTGAGGTTGTGGTGGAGCATGAGGTTGAAATGATTGGTTGGCTGGCTAGGAATGATACTAAAATGCATAGGACCAAGGAGGGGGTGTAGACCAGGAAAGATGAGCAGGGGGTCCCCAAGAAGGTATAGTTGTGGTTTGGTTGGGGTTGTAATATGCATGGGATGAGCCTTGCATACCCTGCTAGTATGGTCTAGGCCCAGGAGGCCTCCTTTGCTTGATGTAGAAAATCTGCTCAGTGACCCCTTCAGCTCCTTGATATATAGCTTTCAGTCCAGGTAAAGAAGGGCACTTGTCTATGGAGTGGTTTTCTTCACAGATCGAGCAAATCTCAATGCAGTTCAATGGACATTCATTCCTAGAATGCCTCCTAGTGCATCTAAGACAAAAGATGACCAAGGATCTCTTTGCTTCCTCTTGCTTCCTTTTGATGTTCACGGTGTCCAATTATAAGGCAACGGTTTTCAACATCTCACTTTTGAAATTTTCCAGCATATTTCCAATTTCACCCTTGATGGATGAGTTGGAAGATGATGTATTGGCCATAGGTTGACTATTCCTACCCTTTTTCCTGGCTACCCTGAAATGGTTTCTAAAGACAATCTTGATATCCTCATAGGGTAATTGGTAGATATCCCCTCCTACTAACAAATGTAAGGTATCTAGAAGATCTTCCCTTACTCCTCTGAGTAGGACCAACTTTAGTGACTCGGGGTCAAGTGTGCACCTAACCCTTTTGTAATTGAGATGGAATCTTTCTTCGTAGTCCTCTAAGGATTCATCCTAGCCCATGGTCATCCTGAAAATCTCTTCTTTAGTATCCTTTGACCTACAGTGGTCCCTATATTTGTTGTTAAAAGCCTGATGCATCTGAGCCCAAGTTGTGATGCTATCTCTAGGTAAACCCATGAACCAGTTGAATGTTGTATCCTTGAGGGTAGATGGAAATAGTTTTAACTTTTTCTCATCATCTGTATAGTCATAGGTTTGGAATAGAACAACAAACTCAAATAGGAAAGTGTTAGGGTCCTCTGTGGTCAGGCCATGAAAATGAGGTAGATCTAAGGGGCTTATATTCTTCATCTTAGTGTCCCCATTGGTTTCCCTGATGGGGAAGGCACCCTCAACTCTCTCTCTATTCCCTCTGTCATTGGTTTAGTAGGAATGGGTTCTTATCTTCTTCTTTCCCTATAGGTTCTTCAAATATGTCAGGTTGCTCACCTAAGGGTTCCTCCAGTTCACAGCCACCGAAGAAGGGAGAAGGTTGGTTGTTATATGTAGTGGGGGTATTTGGCAAGAATTTTCCTAAATTATCCCTACTCCTACGAGGCATGAAAGGAAATGTTTTTGGATTGGCTTTTGGAATATTTCTTTAGCAAGAAAGTGCTTTGCAAAAATGAAATTGTTGATTAAATGAAAACTACTGACAGAAATAAACTACTTGCTGAATTGAAATTCTACTTGTAGAATGGAAAGGAAAGCAGATAATGACAACTAACATAAAGAAAGCTACTAGATTACTTTTGCAGAAGTAAACTAATGGCAAAAAATTGAAGATAAGAAGTAGAAGAAAATAAAGCAAACTAAAAATAGAAGAAAAGGAAGCAGTAATCACATTCTACTCAGACACCTCTCCGACAAGGGCGCCAAAAAGTGATGAGCGCCGGTATTGCAGCAAGGATGTTGCAACTCCTGGGCTACCAGCTTTACTTATCAACCCAGGGTTCATACAAACTTGGAGGTGATAATGTTATATGCACAAGTAGAAGTTAAGGTCCTACCTGTTGTCACTTGTTCATCTAGCAAGAGACCCTAGGGGTTCCAAGCCAAACTTCTATAGAGTCAAAAGAAGCTTGATTCTTTGATGGAAGAAGAGAAAATCTATTCTAAGAGAGCTACTCTACTACGGTAATGAAGAAAACATGTAATGGTAAATCACACCATATCCTAATTAACGATTTAAATAGCGAAACTAAGAAGAATTGCTAAATCAAAACTAACCTAATGCTAATATCTAAGTTACAGAAGTAAAGAGCATCAAACCAAACTAATGTGTAAGCAAGGAAACTAAACTAAGTCTGTTTTCGCATTTTTGGTGTTTTGGTAAAATCAAGCATGTAAGGAGTCAAGCGAAAGAGCAATTGAAGATCGAGATCAGTGAAAGGAGGACGTAACAAAGAAGAAGTGCATAGGAACTATTGGATTAATCAGAAAAAATATTAATTGGAGATGAGCGGCGGAGATCTTATCGCAAAAGATTACATGAATAGATGGATGAATAAGACTGACAGAAGATGAATGGCGGAGATCTTATCGCGGGAGGTTAAGTCAAGATATGGAAGAACAAGACTAATCGAAAGATGATGGGAGAGATCCTATCGCGGGAGGTTAAGTCAAGAGATGGACAAACATGACTAATCAGAAGATGAATGGCAGAGATCTTATCACGGGTGATTTAGTGAATAGATGAACGAATAGGGTTAAGGAAAGATGAGTGGAAGAGATCTTATCGCGGGTGATTTAATGAATAGATGAACGAATAGGACTAATGGAAGATGAGTGGTGGAGATCTTATCACGTAGGTCAAGTGAATAGATGGACGAACAGGGTTAAACGAGAGAGGAATGGTGGAAATCTTATCATAGAGATGAAGTGGATAGATGGATGGATCACATGATTCAAGTCACGTGGCGACAAAAGGGTAAAAAACGTGTGGAATGATGGAGCGAGTTTCCATAGGTGGTAAGCCATTTCTCACACGCCCTCAAAGCTATAAGCATAATTCCAAAATTTTACGTGATTAACCTAACTGGGTGACACATAGCACATGAAAACCACTTTGCTTGCGTGCTCTCGGGTGGATATCGGCCATGCAAGAATTCACATGAGATTGTGAGATAGCTATCAGATCATGTGGGTTTGATCAATGGTGGATATTGGGAGCGCATAAAGTATCGAAACGACACGATAGCCATCGGATCAAGCTAGATAGATTGACGATGGAGATTTGGAGCGCATAAAGTATTGAGATGATGTGATAGCCATCAGATCAAGATAGATAGATTGACGCTAGAGATTTGGAGTGCATAAAGTCAAATGTTGAAATGAATATGAAGAAGCTATGTGACACGCAGTTGACAGTGGTTGATCAGGGTTGTTGTGAAAGGAAATCTACGGGTATAATACTTGCTAACCTACTAACTGAAGAAAAAGGCACAAATGAAAGCAAACTAAAACACAACCAATCTATTCTACACTGTTGTAATGGAAATGCAACTACTTAAGCAAATAAACGATTAAACCATGAATCTATGCACTACCCTGTTGTAATGGAAATGCAGCTACTTAAGAAAATGAACAATTAAACTATGAATCTATGCTAACATACATTTACAATAAAAAGGAGCCTTAGCTTCTAGGGTTGGGCCCTAACCCAAGAGCTTCAGCCCTCTGAGTTAACTCAGTGCTAGCTCGAAACAAAACTCATTCTTGTTATCAAAACAATAGATTACATCAACAACTGTCACAAGTCTTGCAGCTCGAAAATAAAGTAAATTTTTACAATCAAAAGTTTGAATCCTACTAAGGTCCTAGGCCTCTCTACTTATGCATCTAAATTCTCCAAGGACTTCCTTAAAATTAGGGAGGCTCAGCTCCCAAACTAGAGATAAACTAGTGTTTTGACTTACACTTGCTCGGCTGCCTTCTAGTCCTCATGATTTGGCTAGTTGCACTCCGAGCTAATGGAGGAATATTCGAATGCAGGGGTAGTAAATGAGGAGGATTTCCCTCCTATAATTCCTCTCCCTTGTCCCATTCCAGTGTTGACCAAGGTCTTTGATAAAATTCCATGCTTTTATCCTTTAATCCTACGTTACATGCACATTAGACCACAAAGCCAAATATCCAACTCTAACTCATATCATAAAAAAAATATGATCAAAAGTATGCAATAAGTTGTGAGAATAGTTGATTTGACTAAGCTAGGAGGTGAATTAAGGCCCATATAATCACCCACTGATGAAGCTCATCAAAGATCCTCCATATTGAGTTTCCACAACTCCAAACTATGATCATGAAATTTCTCGATCTTTATCTTTCCACTGCTCACCATCTTGTTTCACTGCAAGAATAAATCCCATAGATCTCCCACTGAAAAGGGTCTACCACAGGCCTGAGAAAATCCCCTCAACAACAAAGACATCCCCTTGAAGCCAAAAACCGAATGTAGGTTTTAACTCTGTATAGAAATTACTTGGAAACGAATTCTTAAAAAATAGAATATAAACAATGGCGAGAGAATAAAACATAAAGCATATATACACAAAGATCTTCCCCTAGATGCCAAAACCAGGACTACTAGATTGATTTTTCTTTATTTTTCTTTCAATGTTACAATACACATTTATACATTTCAAAGCATCCATAAACTGCAATCCATTAACCTTGGATTAGAACATAACTCTAATTCCCTTGACCGGATCTACAAGATGCCATCGACAGAAAACCATCCTTCCCAAAACCATGTTAAAAAACCCATGCAAAAAACCATAGGTAGGTCTGCCCATCTAATATAGGGTCCAAAAAAAAAAATCCTGGGGCGCTACCCCAGGCCTCGTAGAGGGGGGATACTACCCCCCTTGTGACCCCCCCAAGTGCAATGAAGGGGGGGTTGGTTGTCCCCCCTCTAACACACCGGCTTCGCATGTGGGTCTAGTCATGGAAAGAATACAACACACATTGAATATTATCGTACTTTTTGTTTTCTTTCCACTACGGGCCACAGGAGAGATTAGTAATTGTTCCAACCTTGCAATGCCCATTGTTTCTATACACCAAGAGAAATTCTCAGTACTCACAGAATTGGTCAATGCATCTGCAGTATCCTTCAAAGTGTCCACCTTTACTAGCAACACCTTTTTTTCCTCAACCATATCCCTTACAAATTGACACTGAACATCAATGTGCTTTGTCATCGAATGATAATTAGGGTTCTTTGCCAAGAAAATTGCACTATATATCGTTGTACTAACCCCATACTTGAACACTATCTCTGGAACCAAACTGCTTCCTTGCTTGCATGAGTGGTTTCCATGTACTTTGCCTCTATAGTTGAAAGTGCCACTACAGACTGTCTCTTACTCATCCAACTCACTGCGCCTCCAAATATGTTAAATGCATACCCACTTGTAGATATTCTTTGATCCATATCTCCAACCTAGTATGCATCAACAAAGACACAAATGTCCAAAACTATATCCAATCCTGGTCTTCCTTGGTATCAAAGACCATAATCATTAGTGCCACGCAAATACCTAAAAACCCGCTTCACTGCTATCCAATGCTCCTTACTTGGTTTTGACATAAACCTTCTCAATACTCACACTTCATGTGTAATGTCTGGTCTAGTACATATCATTGCATACATTAGGCTATCGACTACACTTGCATATGGAACATGGGACATGTCCTCTTCCACTTCTTGTGTCTTGAGACACTATTCATCAAATAACTTTACACCTATAGGAATAGGAACCTTCACCGTTTTACTATCCTACATATTAAACCTCTGCAGTATTGTATCAACATACTTCCTCTAGTTTAACAAGAGCTTCCTCTTCGCCCAATCTCGTTTAATTTCCATGCTCAAAATATAGTTTGTAGCACCAAGATTTTTCATGTTGAATTTGGAGGATAATTGTGTGTTCATATCCTAGATAATTTCTTTGTTATTTCTAATCAGCATCATATCATCCACATACAAGATAAAACAAATAGCATAGTAACCAAATAATTTAAAATGCACACAATGATTCACTTTTCTTCTGGTGAGGCCAAGTCCCCATATAATACCACATCCTTGGTGACTATTTTAACCCATACAAAGACTTTCTTAACTTGCATACCAGTTCTTTCTTATCCTTCACAACAAAGCCTTCAGGTTCCCTCATGTAGATCTCTTCTTCTAGATCCCCATGAAGAAATTTTGTCTTCACATCCATCTGTTCTACCTCAAAATCAAAAGTAGGAGCAATAGGTAAAATTAATCTAATAGAACCTACCTTGGAAACAAGATAAAAAAAATCACCAAAATCAATTCCCAACACCTAGGAATATCTTTTTGCTACCAACCAATCTTTTTATTTCTCCACCTTGCCTTCTACATTTATATTCTTCTTAAACACCCATTTTATTCCAATGGGTTTCCTTCCAACCTGCAACTCCACCAGATCCCAAGCCTCATTTTTGTCAAAAGATTCCATTTCATCAACCATGGGCTCTTTCCATAGTTTGCCATTCTCTGAATCTACTACCCCCATGATAGTTTTGGGATCATCATCAGTAATAGATAAAGAAAAATTTGAACAAAAAGCAGATGGACTATATCTTTCTAGTTTCTTTCTTTCTCGAACTGATATTCTCACAACTGGAGTTTGTGGCTCTTCATCTTCTAATTCCTCTTCTGTTGTAGAGTCTAATTCTTCCTCTTTTAGCTCAAACTCTATCTTCTCAGGTTCCTTTGGTAGGAATTCATGTTTAATAACATCTTTCACCTATCTAAACACCAAATCTCAGTTGTACACAACCTTCCTTGTTTCTGGGTTCCAAAGCTTATAACCTTTTAAACCATCCTTATACCCAATAAAGATGCACCTTTCAGATTTATTATGCAACTTGGTTCTTTTCTCCTTTGGACTATGTACATATGTGTCATAGCTAAATACCATCAGACGTGAAAGAGAGGGTTTCTTACCAGTCCATAACTCATGTGGAGACTTATCCTCCAATGCTAATGAAGGTGATCTATTAACTAGGTAACATGCAATCTCCACCGACTCTCCAAGAATTCCTGTCCTAACTCGGCACCACTGAGCATGCTTATTTCCTTTTCCATCAACATCCTGTTCATTCTTTCTATAACTCCACTTTTCCAATGTATGGAGTAGTATTATGTCATGCTATACTACACCTCTTACAGAACTCTTCAAATTCCTTCTTGCAGAACTCTCCACCATTATCTATCCTCAGCACCTTTATCTTCTTCTATATCTGGTTTTCCACTAGAGCCTTAAATTCTTTAAACTTGTCAAAGACCTAAGATTTCTTCCTAAGGAAATATATCCATGTATTCCTTGAGAAGTCATCTATAAATGATACATAATACAAAAAAATACCCAATGATGGACCTAACATAGGTCCAAACACATTACTATGCACAACCTCTAATATCCCCTTCGCCCTCTTAGTATTAGAGGAGAAACTCACTTGATTTTTTCCCATATACACAATGTTAAAGAAAATAAAAATCCAAAGAAAAATTAGACATACCTTCTACCATACCATTACCATGAAGTATTTGAAATCCCTTCTCTCCAATATGTCCAAGCCTTCAATGCCATAGCATGGTCCTTTCTCCAGAGACCACTAGATTTTCGGCTCCACATTTAGGAACCACAAAACTATTGCATCCATCAATAACAATACTACTGAGAATCTTGTACAGAGTTCCAATCCGAACTCCCCGCATCAATACCAGTGCTCTCCAAACCATCTTGGAGGTATCTTTCTTGAACATTGTTTTACACATGCATCATCCATCTTGCTTACAAAAATTCGATTTCTGGCCAATGCAGGAATATGTAGAACACTTGAAAGTGTTCTAATCCTTCCACCTTGCAACTTTAGCTTGAATTTTATGTGTCTGATTATTCTAGCCTTCCTATCATCACCTAATAAGAAATCACCACCATCATATTTCTCATAATCGCAGAACCAATCACTATGAGGAGTAAAGTGAAATGATGCACCTGAGTCAATCAACCATGCCTCATGATCTACATGTGTGCTTGAATAAGAAGCCAAGTACGCATCCCTACCTCCATCTAAGGTGGTTTCCCCCTCTACAAAAGGAGCATCATCAGATCCCTTTCCCTACTCAAGAGCTTTAGATCTATAGTCCCTTTTTAAGTGCCCTTCCTTTCCACATTTCCATCACACATTTATAGGTTTTCCTGGACATTTAGATATCCCACTTGAGGACTTATTTTTTGTTTCTATTTTGGGACCATCCTTGTATAGACAAGGCATCACCTTTCTGACCATCCATATTTTTTCGTCTCATCTTCTCCGTGTTACAAATTATTTTGTCACAGCTCCTGCACTTCCCTGTGTCATACCCCGAAGTGCCTGAAACTTGGAAATTATGGAGTGTACTCATCCTGATATGCAGTGAAGATCCTCCTTGAAACATTGATGGAAACATGCCTTGACCCTTCCCTGAAGAAGTAAGATTTAAAACCCTAATTTCAGGACCAACACAACTTTGACACTCGCAACTAGTGTTGATGGCAAGTTGCACTATACTAGCCTTGCATTTCCAGTGCATGTTTTACTTGGATACTCATGATGATCTCTAAAAAACATGTTTTCCCAAAGAGGACATGAAGCTTCATGATCTAGAGGCTTCCAGAATGAGGAGCTAGAGGTTGTTTGTTGAGGATGTGGTCGAATTTCCCAATATTTCCCTTCAATATTATCCTTGTTATGAGATACCTCCTTGAGATGAGAGCCTTCCCTTATATTTGGAGAGATCCTAACTCCCTCTCCCTACCTATATATTCATCCTATCCTATTCCCAAATGGTTGGTCTCTGATTATTTGCACCCTTATGTTGAGATACTGCCTACATGCTATTCACTTTGGCTTGAAGAAGGAGTGCTTGGCGAGCTTGAGCTTGGACTTGGACATTCACTCAAGGAGGGCTACTAGCATCAAGGCCTGGGTTGTATGATTCCTCTTTTGTTTATTAATATATACAAATGTTGATTCACTTTTCATAAATGTTTGTGTCAATGCTTCATTTATCTTAATTTTCATTGATATGTTAAGTGGATTACATATGATTATGCGTGTTACACTTTTATTTATTGTCGTGTTTTTGGCCTCTTATGTAGGTATTCAAAAACTATAAGCAGCAAGGACTAAGCCTGAGGATAAAGTGATCAAGATCTTCAACAAAGGAGTGAATTATAGCATCAGAGTGAGTTAGGTCTCCTTCCTCTTATCTTATTTCATTTGTAATTTAGGAAAGTGTCTTGTAGATTGTCTCGTTTGTTACTAGACCCACTCATTGGGCTAGAGGGATTGTCTCTGTCCATAGAGAGGATTTACCTACACAACAATCTAACAGTAAGGATGAGACAATTTCATCAAACTACAAGGTAGTTGTATTTCTACCTATTGCAACAACCAGAATATCCCACAAATCTGGTAGAGAACACAACAAACTGATACACTTATCATCATTTGATATTTTAATATCAAGAGATAACAACTAGATTACCACAATATTAAAGGTCTTAAAATTCTCTATCACCGAGTCTCCATCCTTCACCCTCAAGTTATACAATTTTTTTCAGTAGGAACATTTTATTCACTAGAGGCTTAGATTGGTACAAAATCCCTAACTTGTCCCACAAAGATTTCATCTAAGCTTCCCCTGATATATTCAACAACACTGAATCAAAGATACACAACCATATTAGGCTCTTTTCTTTTCGATCCAACTTCTTCTCCTCTTCATCAGACATTGCCATTGGTTTAGTACTCAAATCTACTATGATCCGTTCATCTTTATCCACTAGTAGATCTTCCATCTTGAGTTTCCACAACTCAAAACTATGACCATTAAATTTATAGATCTCTATCTTTCCATTTCTTTCCAGTTTCTTTCATCACAATAATTGATACCACTAATCACCCATTGAACATGGTCTACCACAGGTTGGATAAAAACCCCTAAGCAGCAAATTCATCCTCGTGAAGACGAAAAATCTCTAATACCAAATGTAGGTTTTAACCCCATACAAAATTTACCTGGAAACAAATTCTTAAAAGACAAAATATAAACAATGGTGAGAGGATAAAACATAAAACAGATATACACGGGTATTTTCCCCTGGTTCCCAAAAGTAGGACTACCAGATTGATTTTTCATTATCTTCTTTTCAATGTTACAATATATATATATATTATATATATATAATATAATATATATATATAATATATATATTATTATATATATATATATATATATATATATATTATATATATATATATATATTATATATATATATAATATATATAGATATATATATAATATATATACACACACACACACACACACACACATGTCGAAGCAACCATTAACCCTAGATTAGAACATAGCCATAATTCCCTTGACTGGATCTACAAGATACCATGGGCAGAAAACCATCATGCCCAAAACCATGTGAAAAAACCCATGCAAAAAACCATAGGTAGGTCCACCCACCTAATATAGGGTCCAAAAAAAAATCCCGGGGCGCAGCCCTAGACCTCGTGAAAGGGGGCTATTGCCCCTATGAAAACCCCTTGACAAGGGGGGATTTCACCCCCTTGCTGCACTCGATGCAACGAAGGGGGGCTAGCTACCCCCCTCTAACCCCCCGACTTTGTGCATGGGGCTAGTCATGGAAAGAATATAACACACCCAACAATTGGTGTTAGCTCTTCCATGTAAAATATTATTTAGCATAATAGGATATTTGAGCAGAAACAATAGCGAGTAGTTTTATTGTTTGATTATTTTATGTCTTTCATGTGATGATCATGGTATTTAGATATGTTATTTACTTATTTGGTTAATGCATTATTGAGATAATCTACTATTGTCTTAATGTGTGGTTGTGAATTAGTAATTCAAAAAATAATTTAAAAGTATATATATAATCCATGTTACTCCTAATCCACTGCCTCCTTCCCCCTGGTCTCAGTAGTTAGCACATTTCCATAAATTAGTATCAAAGCCGGGTTCTCTCGGTGAAGCTTGATTCCTTGAGTGTAGATCATGGGACCATGGCTGAAAAAAAAAAAAAGAGGAAAAAATATAAGAAGGGGGGCTGCAAATAGGTTAAGAATGTTGCAAAACATAAAGAACCTCTTTTCTTGGTAAAGATATGGAAAATAGTATTTTTAGTCGTGGACATTCTCTTGCCAATCTTGTAATGCTGATTTGGGGTTATTAAAGAAGTAGATGATCAATGTTTTGAAGTTGTTAATTTTAGCTATGTTTTATGCTTAGAGAAATTTATTTCAACTTTCACATTTAGCTCAATATATTTTCCAAATTAGCAATCACATCAACATTAAAGTAAACTATAGATAGAACATAAACATAAATCGCAGAAGAAAAGCCAAGACAAGAGGGCACAAGATGTTGCACTCGCTAGGGACAAACCCCAATGTGGGGAACCCTTGATCAATTCTTCTTATATGTTCTTCAATAGTTTAACACATAGAGAGAGAGAGAGAGAGTACATTTAGAACAGAAGTCAACAATTTGATTTATCTAAATAAGAGCATAGATCATCTCTAAGAAGATGATACATGAGGTAGTTGAATTCAGTTGAAGATATGCTGCTTCAACTGATTCTCCAAGGTGACTCGATCGCCTTGTTGCACCTATCGTTGTGTTGGTCCTCATCATCATGCTACACCATGTTGTGCCCATCATCACTATGCTACATCTCATCATGCTTTAGCAATCATAACTGTATCCATCACTGTACTGCATCTCATTGTAGCATTTAATATCATTGTCCTATACTAGCAAGTTCTACACACAACATGCTACACTTTACTTTGTCATGATGCCCATCATTGTGTTGTAGAATTTCACATCATGCTGCCCCTTATCACAATGTTGTCACTGCTCATACTGTTGCACCATGATTGCTTGTTGTCCCATGCAAGAACCATGTCCTTGTTGTCCCATCTGCCTTTGATGCACCATGTGACATTGTTGTTCCATATTCCTTTGTTGCACCATGTGACCTTGCTGTCCCATCTTCTTTTTTTGCACCATGTGACCTTGTTGTTCCCTCTATCTTGCTACACCATGTGACCTTTCTGTCCCATCTTCCTTTTTTGCATCATGTGACTTTGCTATCCCATCTATCTTGCTGCCAACAAACCATACAATTGATGTTGCTTGTCATTTCATTGCTGTTGTAATTTATGGGATTGGTTAGGGCACACAAAAATCCTAACCATCCTCAAATCTGGCCCAGAATTTCCCTTATGAAATGTGGCCTACCCTAGTGTGAACCCTTTGCCTCCACACTGAAGATGAGGGTATAACATGATCCCACAACAACTCACGATGTCCCATGTATCTTTGTTGTAGCTTATGGCCCACACATCAAACCCAAACAACCTTGCTCTGCCTCAGCCCTCTAGGAAGATATCTTAGCCCTCCTAACAACACCTCAGCATTCACATATGACCGTGAAATAACCTCCAAAAACCCACGTTGTTATGTCTTCCTTACTGCGGTTAGGTCAGGATAGACCTGTGTATTTGGGAAGCGTGAATCAGTCTTCTCCACCGTGATATGTCTCTCCTTTAGGAAGCATAGAGGGCAGGTTGGGAAATGTCCAGAATCAGGGGTCTCCTCCCTTGGACTACATCTAGATCATAAACTTTAGGACTGTGGCTAGGGCATCCTTTACGACTGCGGCTAGGGCATCATCCTCCTAGATTTCTCTTTCACTAAAACCCAAAACAAGTGGAGAGAAATAAAGAGTGAAGTGTGTGTGAAATGACTCTCAAGTCATATCCTTTTATACTAAAACGTTGAGCACATGTGGAGGTTATTTGGTTGTTGGCCAACCTTGATGAATTGTCTTGTAACACAAATAAATTCATAATTCCATGAATACTTATCAGAATCGTATGATCTTTAGATCAATCCTACACCTCTTGATGAGAGGGATCCAAGAAAAATATCAGCTGCCATAAATAAGATGACCCACATGGAGTTTGGCCCTAGTTTCCAATTTTAACACTCCCTCTCAACTAGGGATAACTCCATCTGCTGATCCATCTACCAGACTATACTATGTATGCCATCAGTGCCCTGCACTACTCTGCTCTATTGAACTATGAAGAAGAATAATTGATCGAGAATGTCTCATACCATTCTCTACTGACCTGAAGTCAGTTCCATATGAAGATGGTGTGTCACACCACTGTTACTAACCCGAAGTCAGTTTCATTGGTCCTAGATCAATATCACAAGAGAGTGTCTCAAACCACTAATATTGATCCTAGATTAGTATCATTGATCCCATATCAATGGAGGTCATCCTAGCATAGGGAGTATGGTATATACAATGACACATCCATCGATAGTTCTACTATGGTCCCTAACCCTATTTCCCTACTCATTGGCCAGATGAGAGGTACTTCCCATGAGTCCCAGATTGCATGGGTAGGATGCCTCAACATGAGAACCACTCATCCTATCCCTAAGTCACCATGGAGTATCACTAGGGAAGGCTGAGCCATTCACCCTATACACAACACACCTTTAGGGGAGGGTGAGTCTCTGTATGGTTGCTTGTTGCTCCAAGAAGTACCCCAAGCCCCTCAGAGCTCCTATAGCTCAATGCATGCATCATGAAGGACCCTAATAAGAATTTCTCTCAATGACTCCAAGTCATTCAGGAAAGTCACAAATTTGACCTTTCCCCGGGACTTTGATATAATTTCTGTGACCTGTACATCAATCTCAATGCGATGGAGCCTCCTCACTCATCGACATACCATATCCCAGATAAGGTAGTATCTGATGTCTATATGCTAGAGAATTAATAGAAGATGGGATTCCTCAACAATTGAATTCCCCCTTGGTTGACACAGAAGATCACTGTGGTATTCATCATGCGTACAAACAACTCACTAAAGAGCTTCCACAACTGGGCAGCTTCACATGAGATCATACTCGTAGCTATGTATTTAGTCTCAGCAGTGCTTATAGCAACCTACTTCTGCTTTTTTCTCATCCAGCATATCAAGAAGAACCCAAAGAGAATTAGCACTTAGAAGTGCTCTTGAGATCCTCCACACTACCTACCCAGTCAGCATTCAAATAATCAAGCAGCTTCATATTTCCGATAGTGTATCTCAATCCATGAGAGATTGTGCCTCGAAGATATCTGAGAAAATTATTGTTTCCAATCTAGTGAGGCTCAATGACATATGAGCTCACCATGCTAATTGCAAAACATATATCTGGACAGGATTTCACCAAGAACATCAATGCTAGTATGAGTTTATGAAACTCAAAGGCATTTCCCAAATCTGGTTTGGCATCACTACCACATAACTTCTGGATGGTAAGCTCCATCAAATTAGTCACGGGATTGTATTTTACCATTCCAAATCCAGAATCCAACTCCCTCTTAATTTTTCTGATGAGAGGGTCTGCACCTGTTAGAAAGAGACCATCCTTAAAAGGTGTCAGTATGAGAGGTTTATCATCCACAACCTTTGATCAATGGTTTGGATCGACTTCACTCTTAGTGAACCTCAACTTCATCAAACAGCTATCAATCCTCTCATACTAAGCCTGGGGTGTTTTGCTTCAAGTCATAGAGGGCTTTCTTCCACCTACATACATGAGATTTCTGATCATGAATCTCAAACCCCTCTAGTTGTTCCAAACCTGTGGACGTGCTATATGAGGGGAATGGTCCCCTTGTAAGATTTTCCTTCGGTACATCTCAGACATTTACCTTCAAGCTCTTCTTGAATTCAAGCATCCCTGTCACCATTTGACTCAAATCGTGTAGGACCCCATAATAAGTATACCTTAAGTGCTATAGATGAGATGTGTCAATTGACATGGTCCCCAATGGAACATCTTGCAATTTGATACAAATTGCCAACCCTGAACCAATGAGTAAAATAATCTTTGAAAATTTCATTTTCAAACACATACCTTTCCATCGATGAATGCCACCATGAAACATTTGACTTCCATTTTCGAAATGGATACCAGGATTTTCTTGCGATCAGGTACATAAAGAGATTCTTGTAAATGAATCAAGTTACCCTTATTTAATTCAGGGGTAACATTCCCTACACCCTTTCCGGGAAAGGTGGCCTTGACTCCATGTATCATCCAACAATTGTTTCCATCTCTACCAGTTTAGAGAGAGCACCCTTCTATCCGATGAAGTGCCTTGAAGCACTACAATCAATAAGCCAAATTCCCAAAGAGTCTGAAGGATAGGGCCAATACAAGATAACACTTCTTATCTTATTAGAAACAACATTTGATTCTTAATACCTAGGGTTCCTTGCTTTCTTTGAAGAGTTGACTATTTCCATGATGACCTGCACTCCTTCAATCATTAAATATGTCCCTGGAATGATTGTTATCTTCATCAAGAGATGTGTCCCTGCCATTCGGACACTCCTTCACAGAATGGCCAAACTTATTACAAACAAGGCATATGTCTTTCTTTCCACCCTTAGATCTGTACTTCCCATTGAAGTGATCTTTAGGTGGGCCATCAGAAGCTTCCACTGCATCATTCTGAGAATTTTCTCTGCTTCGACTTCACCCTTGGTGAATTTGAAGAGGGATGAGGGACCCATTAATACTTTTGTCCTTTCCCAACTATCTTTGGTGATTTCTTTTTCACTCTTGTTTGGGCTTTGTCTTCACCTCAGCTCTGATACCATGTTAATTTTAGGTATATTCTATGCTCAGAGAAATTTATTTCATTTTTCACATTTAGCTCAATAGCTTTTCTAGATTAGCAATCACATCAACATTAAAGTAAAATGTAGATATAACATAAACATAAATCGTAGAAGACAAGCCAATACAAGAGCACACAAGTTGTGGCGCTAGCTAGGGACAAACTCCAATGTGGGGAAACTCTTGATTAATTATTGTTATATTCTTTTCAATAGTTCAGTAGAGAGAGAGAGAGAGATAGTACATTAAAAACAAAAGTCAACACTTTGACTTATCTAAATTGTTGGGTTGTGTTAAATTCTTTCCATGACTAGCCCACATAGTTAACTAGGGGGTTAGAGGGGGGGCGGAGCCCCCTCTTTGTTGCACCAATTTCACAGTGGGGTGGTGAAAAGGGGGGCGGCAACGCCCCCCTATCCGGGGGGTTTGAGGGGAGAAAGTATCCCCCCTCTATGGTGTCAGGGGCAGCAGCCCGATAAAGATTTTTTTGGACCCTATATTAGGTTGGGCGGACCTACCTATGGTTTTGTGCATGGTTTTTGCACATGGTTTTGGACACGATGATTTTCGGTCCATGGTTTTGGATGCAATGGTTTTCGGTCCATGGTATCGGATTCTTTGGCATGTATAAATATATATTGTAACATTGAAAGGAACATAATGAAAAATCAAACTGGTAGTCCCAGTTTTGGGATCCAGGGGAAAATCTTTGTGTATATGTGTTTTATGTGTTATGCTCTCACATTGTTTATTTTCAGTGTTTTAGAATTCATATGCAGGTAATTTCTGTATAGGGTTAAAACCCACATTTGGTATCAGAGCTTTTTTGGCTTCAAGGGGATGCCTTTGTTGCTGAGGGGTTTCGCTCGGGCCTGTGGTAGACCCTGTTCAATGTGAGATCTACGGGATCAATTCTGGTGGTGAAATAAGATGGCGAGCAGTTGAAAGATAGAGATCAAGAAATTCAATGGTCAGAGTTTTGAGTTATGGAAACTCAAGATGGAGGATCTGTTGGTGGATAAAGATCAGTGGATCGCGGTAGATCCAGGCACTAAACCAACGAGAGTGTCTGATGAGGAATGGAAGAAGTTGGATTGGAAGGCAAAGAGAAAAATACAATTGTGTGTCTTAGATTCAGTATTGTTGAATGTATCAGGGGAAGCTACAGCTAAGGATTTGAGGGACATGGTAGGGACTTTGTACCAATCTGTTTCTCTAGTGAATAAACTATTCCTATGGAAAAAGTTGTATAACTTGAGGATGAAAGATGGAGACTTGGTGATAGAGAATTTGAACACATTTAATACTGTGGTAAGTCAATTATTATCTGTTGATATTAAAATTTCAAATGAAGATAAGTGCATCAGTTTGTTGTCTTCTCTACTAGATTCGTGGGATAGTCTGGTTATTGCAATAGGTAGTGTTAGAGTCGGTCTAGTAGCCCTCCACCAGAGATCAAAGTTCTTTGCATTTCATAATTAGGTGTCCCATCAGTGTGATCATGTTTCATTCTGTTAGGCATGCCATAACTCTACTGGAGGAGTTTGTGTCTTTTATTCCCCTCCTGTTTGGCACTGCTGGTTCAGGTTTGTTTGAGTGAATAAAATCTTCAAAGGGTCATTTATCTTGTTTTAAATTTCGAGGTCTTAGGTCTAGGGTTGAGTCAATTTTTGTCTTGAGAGGTCATAAGGGACCAGCAGGCCAGAGGGATGTCCTTCATAAAGCATCATTTCAATAATTCTCATCATTGTACAGTTAAATTTTCACCTTGTTTTCAAAACTCTGTTTTTGAAAAACAAAGGTCATTATCTCATTTTTTGTAAAACTTTGTCAAAATTTCAAATTCTCCAAATGTTGAAGCACAGCCTTGGTCTCCTTTTCCAAAGCATCTCCGAAGCCATCTCTGCAAAAATTTTCAGAAGAAATCATCATTTCAACCATTTTTTTCAAAAAAAAAAAAAGGAAACCAGAAGTCAGAGCCAATTAATTCAAAAAGTGTCAACATTCAAACATTACAAAGTGGGTTTTGGGCAAATAAAAATCAAAAGGGAGCCTATAAAAGCACATCACTCTTCATTAGCAACTCATTTTCCTCTCACAAGCCAAGAGAATCCTTGCAAAGGCGATTTCAAGAGTCATTGAGAAAATTGGGCAGTTTTCAGGAGCGCGCTACGCATCAGCTGAGGCGCGCTACACACCCAGGGCGCGCTACGCATCAGCGCGACTTTTCCATTATATTTTTACTAAGGCGCTACACACCAGAGGGGCGCTACGCGTTGGGCAAGGTGCGCTACGAGTTGGGTTTTTCGCCCAATAAACCGCCAACAAGCTACCAAATCCTCTTTTCTCTCAAGAAATCTTTAGGTAGGCCTCTCCTCCATGGCTAGCTTTGGTTTGGAAAGATGAATTAGAAATTAAAATTTTAAAAATGCCATGAAAATGTGAAGTTGAAACCCTACATTGCTATGTGAAATTTAAAGACTTAGTTGTGCTAGGGTTTCAAAGTATTTTGTTGTCCAAGGTTGCCCATTATTGATCCCTTCTTTTTTTTTTCCCCCACCTTCACCAACATTCTCCTTAAAATTTTCCCATGCAATTTTATAATCTTCCTATTAAAATCCACTAAAATCCCTAAACCCTACTAAAATCCTTAAACCTTATTAAAATTCTCAAACCCTACTTCACCTTAAAATCCCACTTATTGTCCCTAATTCCCTCATGTTCCCCTTTACCTAACAATTCCCATGTCTTTTTGTCCCCTTGGTGACATCATTTGAAAAAGTCAAACAGCAGTTCATTGGGTGCAAAGTCAGCATTACATTTCAGTCACTTTTCCTCCAAAACCATGTCAGAAACCGAATCAGATTATGAACAGAGTGATGACCGTGATTCAATACCGGAGATAGAGGTGCCAAGGAGGCATCACAAGGGTGGTAAAGGTGGTTGGCATGTCAGGGAGGAGCCCACCTCTTTGGCTCATTTGCAAGCCTGTCCACTTGCAGTGACCTGTTTTCGGTACCTATCATGTTTTGAGTATTGTGAGAGGATCTCACAAATTCAACATCATAGAGAATTAGTCCGCTTGTTTGTCCTACATTTGCACAATGGTCATGTGAACCTTGCAGGAGTGGACTTCACACTATCACTCGAGATTGTTGCTCAAGCAACCGGGATACCGAATGTTGGAGAGGAGTGGAACAAGCGCCAGCAGCTAGACAGATTTCATTATGAGCCATATATCAAACCTGGATGTATGAGACACCTAACTGCTGTTTTTCCCTTCAGATTCCTAAGGGATGGGTATGCACCCTTGATGAGGCTCATTATTCGCTATTTCACTTGTGAGGGCAGATTTTCACGTCTATATTCCTACCATATCTGTTTGTTGATGCATTTCACACGGGTACGAATGATGAACATTCCATTTTTCATGTGCCAAAATATAGAGAGGATGGTGCCCTTGGTACAAAGGAAGAGCCCAGCACAGCAACACAAGAGCATTTATCATTATGCACTGATCAAGATTATAGTGATGCATCAGTTGGCACAGCAGGGTATTCCATGGGAGGATTTCATTTCTCGCGACTTCTTCACAGTGCCACACCCACCTCCTGAGATTGTCCATGATGAGGGAGGGCCTTCACAATAGTTTGACATTCATGAGACCGAGCATGTTGATGCTCCAGCATATGTGACATATCAGAAAGGCCCCAGAGCCTTATTTGCAGCTGCACGACGAGTACTATCTCCAACCCGGGGTGGGAAGGGGTCTCAATTGACTTCATCGCACAGCGAGTATATTCCCCATCATGTGGAGGGTCCTCGCCATCTTCTTTCACAGGTACAGGTCCAGGACACGGGGCAAGAAGTCATGATGAATGAGGGTCCTTCAAAGAGGTCAGGACACGGATATCAGATGTGAATGCTAAGCTCTCCTACCTCATGAGCTCAAGGAGATCATCCGAGAGCAAAGGGCTGAGAATGAGTCGCTGCACAAGAAATTGCAGATGGAAAAATGGGTGATCAACTACTTAGAGCAGCACAACAAACAGTTGGAAGATGAGCATGAACTTTATGAGCAGCGGAAGATTCGTGAAGACTGGGAATTGGCCCGTAGGAGACCCGATGATTTGACAGCTATCGATCGGGAATCAATGCTCATCTGGGTGAACACTCACTTGGAAAATTTGTTGGTGAAAGCCAATAGAGACAAAGATTTTCTTCGACACATGAAAAATCATTATTGGGCCCGCATGCATGTGTGCAAAGAAAAAATTAAGATAATTAAAGGACGATTGGCCAAGGCACTAAAACGAAGGAAAAGGCCCGATCCACTCCAATTTTGGCGGAAGCCCCCTTGAAGGAGCATGGCACTCAATGATACACCCTCAGCTCAAAATTCAGAGAATTTGGAGCAATTTTGGTCAATTTTGATTTTTTTTTTGGTCAAAAATAGGGTTTTGCCCTCAACGCGTAGCACGCTACCCTGAAGATGGGGAGGTCCATTTTACAAAAGGTCAGCATTTTTGGATTTTCCATGACAAAATACACCTACTTAGCCACTGCCAAGACATTTCATCAGGTTTTGAGCCCTCAAAAGGTCAAAAAACATGCAAAAAATGACCTTCTGCCACTTTTTGGACACACAGGAAGAAGTCTTGGGAGATTGCAGTTTTGGAGGGGTAAATGAGAACCAAATTGAGAAATTCCACTTGGGTTGGAACGTAGACATCCAAAAATTTCCAAAAAGTCCACTTGTGCCTCATTTGGATGCCAGTAAGTGCCCCAAAAGTGGGCCCAAAGGCGCGCTACGCATCAGGGAAAATTGCCAGTTTTTCACCTACAACTCAGGAAAACGCAGCATTTGACTAGTTTTGACTTTTGGAAGGATTTTTCATCCTCCTTGATGTAATTAATGTAATTTTATGTTTACATGACACTTATTTATATCTTATATAATATTCATTCATGAAAAGGCAAAACATTTAATGAATGAATTGGTTTCCTAGCTTATAGAGGCAAGTTGTTTTGACTGCCTAGACTCTAGTGCTTTGTTTAGAATTGGTTGAAACAGCTCCGAAAATGATGAGCTCGACCCCTAGAGGCAAGGAAATGTGTTATCTTGCCTATATTATGTATCTTCTTAGTCATTTTGATGGTTGGACTCTTGGGATAGTTTTGAGACTATATTGTACATATTTTACCAGCATTTTTGGCAAAGGAAAGACCAGGGTTTTGCAACACTACTTGGGATCCATGTGGCTTTATGTCTTGATGGTGTTTTTTCTCTCAGTATTTGTAAGTTGTGTATGTGAACCATTATCTCTATTGAATCTTCTCTTATTAACCAAATGAAGTGTTAAGGTAGAATCCATGAAATTGCTATGCTCTGCCTTTCAATTTGTTTAATATTCTATGTTTTCTTCAGTTTAAGGAGAATCCTTGAGACCCCTTGCTCTCCTTAGCCTCTCACCGGTCTGATCTATCCATCTCACCTGCTTTAAGGCATAAAAACAATTTCCTATCTTGCCCCAAGTGGACCTCTGCAAAAACTGTGCCTCATCCCCACACCCAAAATTGCCTTTCCCTTGATTTCAACAAAATCATAAAAAAAAATCAATCCTAAACTCTTTGTACTTAATACCTAGCCTAAAATCATTCATCAATTCGGTCATCTCGAGCCTTTTTTATTATCTTTTGCCGAGTTTGACCTGGAGAGAGCCCTCTCCTATCCTTGTAGGGCTAGCTACGAGGCTGAGCGTGGTTTGATGTGGCCTTGAGTCTTGCCTTATTTCAGCCTAAGGTAGATTTAAGCGCTAACAGGTAGAAATGCAACTACCTTGCAGTTTGATGAAATAGTCTCATGCTTGCTGGTAGAGGAGGTAAGATGGAAAGATATGGAGAGAAATAATGGTGATGCCTTGTCTGTACGATGACGGTCCTAGAACATAAACAAAAATAAGTCATCGAGTGGGAGATCTAAATCTACAGGGAGATCTAAATCTCCAGGAAAACCTGTAAAGGTAGTTTGCTAGAAATACAGAAAAGAAGGGCACTACAAAAGGGACTGTAAATCTAAAGCTCCTAACAAAGGGAAGGGATCTGATGATGCTCCTCCTACAAGTGTGAAAACCACCTTAGATGAAGGTGAGGATGTGTACTTGGATTCTTCAAGTACACATGTAGATCATGAGGCATGGTTGATTGACTCAAGCGCATCCTTTCACTTCAATCCCCATAGAGAGTGGTTCTGTGAGTATGAGAAATATAATGGTGGTGACGTCTTCTTGGGGGATGATAGGAAGGTTGGAATCGTTGGTCGCGGAAATGTAAAGTTGAAGTTGCAAGGTGGAAGGGTTACAACACTTTCGGGTGTTTTTCATATTCCTGTATTAGCGAGAAATCTGATTTCTATAATCAAGTCAGATGATGCAGGTGTAAAAACAGTGTTTAAGAAGGATACCTACAAGATGGTTCAGAGAGCACTAGTATTGATGCGAGGAGTTCGGATTGGGACTCTGTACAAGCTGCAAGGTAGCACTATTGTTGATGGGTGCAACAGTTCTATGGTTCCTGAAAGTGGAGCAGACAATCTAGTAGTCTCTGGAAAGGAGACCATGTTGTGGCATCAAAGGCTCGGACATATTGGAGAGAAGGGTCTTCGAATACTTCATGGTAAAGGTATGGTAGAAGGTATGAGTAATAGCTCTCTGGATTTTGATTTCTATGAAAATTGTGTATATGGGAATCAAAATCGGGTAAGTTTCCCCTCTGGTGGTAAGAGGGCGAAACAAATATTAGAGCTTGTGCACAGTGATGTGTTTGGACCTGTGAAGGTTCCATCGCTAGGTAAGTCTATGTACTATGTATCATTTATAGATGACTTCTCAAGGAATTCATGGATATATTTCCTTAAGAATAAATCTGAAGTCTTTGACAGGTATAAATAATTTAAGGCTATGGTGCAAAACCAGACAGAGAAGAAGATAAAGGTGTTGAGGTCAGATAATGGTGGAGAGTTTTGCAGCAAGGAATTTGAAGAATTTTGTAAGAAGTGTGGTATAACATGACAGAAGACTACTCCATACACACTTGAACAAAATGGAGTTGCAGAAAGAATGGAAAACACATTGATGGAAAGGGAAAGAAGCATGCTCAATGGTGTCGGGTTAGGACAAGAATTATGGGCAAAGGCAATGGAGACAACATGTTACCTAGTCAACAGATCACCTTCATCATCGTTGGAGGATAAGACTCCACAAGAGGTATGGACAGGTAAGAAACTCTCTCTTTCACATCTGAGGGTATTTGGATGTGATGCATATGTACATGTTCCAAAGGAGAAAATAACCAAGTTGGATAGTAAATTTGAAAAGTGCATCTTTATTGGGTAAAGGATGGTTTAAAGGGTTATAAGCTTTGGAACCCAGTAACAAGGAAGGTTGTGTACAGCCGAGATGTGGTGTTCAGAGAGGTGAAATATGTTATTAAACATGAATTCCAACCAAAGGAACATGAGAATATATAGTTTGAGCTAAAGGAGGAAGAATCAGGCTCTACAACAGAAGAGGAATCAAAAGATGAAGAGCCACAAAAACCAGGTGTGAGAAGATCAGTTCGATAAAGAAGGAAACCAAAAAGGTATAGTCCATCTGGTTTCTGTTCAAATTTTTCTTTATCTATTATTGATGATGATCCCAAAACTATGAAGGAAGCAGTAGATTTAGAGGACGGAAAACTCTAGAAAGAGGCCATGGTTGATGAAATGGCATCTTTGCACAAAAATGAGGCTTGGGATCTGGTGGAGTTTCTGGCTGGAAGGAAACCCATTGACAACAAATGGGTGTTCAAAAAGAAGACAAATGCAAAAGGAAAAGTGGAGAAATACAAAGCTCGGTCGATAGCAAAAGGTTATTCCCAGATGCCGGGAATTGATTTTGGTGATATTTTTTCTCCTGTTGCCAAGGTAACTTCTATTATATTACTTTTATTTGTTTCTGTTGCTCTTGATTTTGAGGTAGAACAGATGGATGTGAAGACAACATTTCTTCAGGAGGATCTCGAAGAGGAGATCTACATGAAGCAACCTGAAGGCTTCGCAGTGAAGGGTAAGAAAGAACTGGTATGCAAGTTAAAGAAGTCTCTGTATGGGTTAAAATAGTCGCTAAGGATGTGGTATTAGAAATTTGATACACTTATATGGGGACTTGGCTTCACTAGAAGCAAAGAAAATTACTATGTGTATTTTAAATTAATCGGTGACCATGTTATTTATCTAGTCTTGTATGTGGATGATATGTTGCTGGTTGGAAATGATAAAGAAATTATCCAAGATTTGAATACCCAATTGTCCTCCAAATTGGACATGAAAGATCTTGGTGCTGCAAACTATATTTTGTGCATGGAAATTAAAAGAGATCGGGCAAAGAGGAAGCTCTAGTTAAACCAGAGGAAGTATGTCCAGACAATATTGTAGAGGTTTAATATGAATTATAGTAAACTAGTGAAGGTTGCTATTCCTGTAGGTGTGAGGCTATCTGCTGAACAGTGTCCCAAGACACAAGAAGAGAAAGAGGACATGTCCCATGTTCTATATGCAAGTGCAATCGATAGCCTGATGTATGCAATGGTCTGTACTAGACCAGAAATTGCACATGCAGTGGGAGTATTGAGCAGGTTTATGTCAAAACCAGGAAAGGAGCATTGGAGAACAATGAAGCGGGTTTTCAGGTATCTGCGTGGTGCTAGTGATGATGGTTTGTGCTATCAAGGAAGACCAGGATTGGATAGAGTTGGATATTTGTGGCTTTGTTGATGCAGACTAGGTTGGAGATCTAGATCAGAGAAGATCTAGAAGTGGGTATGTGTTTAACCTATTTGGAGGTGCAATCAGTTGGATGAGTAAGAAACAATCTGTAGTGGCACTATCAACTATAGAGGCAGAATACATGGCAGCCACTCATGCAAGCAAGGAAGCAGTTTGGTTGCAGAGATTGTGTTCAAGTATGGGGCTAGTATAGGAAGCTATGAGGATAGACTGTGATAGCCAAAGTGAAATTTTCTTGGCAAAGAACCCTCATATCATTCAAAGACAAAGCACATTGATGTTCAGTATCACTTTGTGAGGGATATGATAGAAGACAAAAAGGTGTTGCTGGTAAAGGTGAACATTTTTAAGAATACTGTAGATGCATTGACAAAATCTGTGAGCTCTGAGAAGTTCTCTTGGTGTAGAGAGACAATGGGCATTTCAATCCTGGGAAAATGACTAAGCTCTCTTGTGGCCCCCTGTGGAAAGAAAACAACAAGTGGGAGAATGTTGGGTTGTGTTATATTCTTTCCACATAGTTAGTAGGGGGTTTGAGGGGTACTCGTAACCCCACTTTATGGGGTCTAGGGCAGCACCCCAGAAATTTTTGGTTTTGGAACCTATGATAGGTTGGGTGGGCCCACCTATGGTTTTGTGCATGATTTTCACACATGTTTTTTGGACGCGATGGTTTTCGGTCCATGGTATTAGACGCGATGGATTTTGGTCCATGGTATTGGATGCTTCGGCATGTATAAATATGTACTGTAACATTGAAAGTAATATAATGAAAAATCAAGCCGGTAGTCCTGGTTTGGGGATCCAGGGGAAAATCTTAGTGTATATGTGTTTTATGTGCTATGCACTCGCATTGTTTATTTTCTCTGTTTTAGAATTCATATGCAGGTAATTTCTGTACAGGGTTAAAACCTACAGAAGTCTCTCTATGCTTCTCTAAAGGAACAAACTATTATGTTCTCAATAAGTTGGGATCCCTCTTTCACCACAAAATAAATAAGTGTCAATGCACAATTGACTTTAAATAAATAAATAAAGGAAAAAGAAGAGAAAGGCTTCTAGCGTAGAGAGGTGAAGTGTTATAGACATATTTGGGCACTTAAACCCCAATCACATATGTCAATAAAACAAGGGCTCTTTAACCCGTAAAAGTGTTTTTTCATACACTGAAGGATCATGGTCAATTAATTACATCATTTTCCAGAAGTTCCACCTGAAAAATTACTTAGAATTGGCCAAAACTAGACCATACTGACTACTCCACTATCAAGGTGTAATGCATACTGGCTCCTACATTAGCCAGGTGTGATGCATACTAAAGAGGCCTTCTGTAGGGTGCGATGAGCGAGAATGGACAAATGGCTGAGACAATTGGGTAAGTGGATGCTCATGGAATCTTCTAGAAACTTCTCCTATCACACTTGCCTCTCTGAATTCGCCCATGGATGAGTAAGAGAACAATGAAATCTCCAAGTCAAACCAAGAACTATCAATGGAATGAAACTAATAAAAAACCCAGAGCTGACTCACACCCTTGCAAGACATCTATAAATGGATCCCTCATCTAAGAGATCTAGAGGCTGGAATTTTGTAATTTGTAAGGAAGTGATCTTGGTTTCTCTTTGAGAAGAAACATTGTATTGCTGGGTGATATTGCTTTTCATGAGGTGAAGAGGGATTTGATGCTGGGGGGATGATGTTGGATCAGACAGCTGGGTTGTAATCCTCTCTTCTATTTCTATTATCAATAAAGTTCTTTGAGTTTTCCTCCATACAATCATGTATTTGTGAATCTTGTTATTTATGAATGCAATTGTATGTTCAATGTATTTCTAATTCTGCATTGCTTATGAAATTATAGATCGATATGCTTTGATGGTGTTTTGTTACTTTTTCTCTACAAGTATTCTCTAAGCGGGGCAAGTAGGAGAGCAGTGGCGAGCTCTATTAAGGGAGAAAGAAATCGAGCAAGGAATCAAGTGAAAGATTCAGGTTGGTCCTATTTTCTTCTCTCTTATCTATCATACCTAAAGGAAATCACAATTTTCTTTGATTTTTTGTTTCTAAGATAGCTACCCATCTTAATGGGACTAGCAGATCGAAAAGACACTAGTTTTCCCGAAAAAAATGGTGACTCCACTGGGGAGCGATTAGTTTGTTTGTTTGTTGTTTTTGTTTTATTTATAAAATACAGATGGAGACTAAGGTTAGCAAGATAGCCTTCAAATTGCTCTTGCTATGCAATTGCAAAGTAGATGAATGCTGCTTCAGTCAAAATTCAGGTTGGTTTATGAACTGAACATCTAACTTACAAACATCCTAAGTGCCCTTGTGGGAGCTCAATAACCTCTTAAGATCATACCCATGTACTTTGTTTTTACTGTCCATCATAGCTCAACTTAAATTACTAAACTTAGGTGCAAATTTTGAGCAAAAACCCAACTCAGTTTCGCTCCCTAACCCATCACACTGTTTGTAACTGGATACCAGTATGCATCGCACCTCCCATGTGTAGCAAGTGAGATGCATCCCTACTTTTTTTAAGGACAGGTGCGATGACTGAGTAATATTGTTTCTCTCTTTGAAATTTGGGTCTTTTCTCCCTGTTTGCATCTCTATTCATTTGTTTGTTGCTTGTGATCAGTATCTCATTAGTGAAGCCTCCATGCTTTACATTGTTTAGCCTCCCTTGATTAGGATTTTGTAATTTTTTTTTATGTATTTATCCATCATTTACAGTCCTTCTTTGTCAAAAGTAGCTTAATCGAATTGTCATTTTTGATTGAAAAAGTGTCATAACTGTCATTTTGAATAAAGAAGAAGAGTGTTGTAAAGTCTTCTTCCTCTAGATAGTCGATTGTAATTTTTCCATTGTATTTGATTTCAATTGTTAATGTTTGAAGTGTCAAAAGAAGTTTTCTAGTCGAAATCGAAAAGTGTCATTCTAGTCTTCCTTTCATTTTGAAAAGAAATTGTCGAAATGTCGCTTTGAAGAAAATAATTCAGATCTATACTTAGTTTTCCTTTTTGGCATTCTCACATTAAGGAAATGAAAAACAAATACATGCATTTGCATTTGCATTTAAACTGTATGCAGAAAATGATTTAGGAAAAGTGCATTTGGTGTGTGCTCTTTGCTCTCTATTGAAAGAATCGTAATCTTCTTACCTTAGTAGCTACGATTTTCATTGCTAAAAGAAAATAAATGATTGTTTATCATTTTAGATTGTATATTTAGGAATTTTACATCTAAATCATGTGGCGAACCTTGAAAGACAAACTTCTAAACAAGATCAACACTAAAATAAATCTCAATGAACATAAAAACGCTTTGGAACCTTACACAACACATCTAGAAGTCTAGGCTAGAGACGTGTTCCAGCGTCGTAAAACCTGGTAACTATCGTTTTCATTGAAGGTTAGGTGATTCCTCCTCTTTGATACAACAAGTGCTAGTACAGACTTGTCACTTTCGTTCCTTTTCAACTCCTTAAAAGAAAATGTCTATCTGAGCACTTGTCACTTCAGGCTCACTAAAAATCAAAGGCGACCAAAGTCATCTTCAACTTTTTCTTGACTCTTAAAAATTGAAAAAGCAAAGTTGTGTCAAAGCATCATTAAAATTTATTTAATTCTGAAAAATATCCCTATTCCTTCATTGATCTTAGGTTGAGGTAGTGGAGTCCACCAATCAAGGAATCCCTCTTGGGGAGAATCCTAGTCCTTTCTCTTCTTGGAGAGATATTGGTGCTCCGTATATGGATACATTGTCCCTTATAGGAATCATAATTGGCCTACTAGTATGGCTATTCTCAACCTCTATCATTCAAAACACCATGATTCCTCAACAATCAAATCAGCAACCAATTGACACTAAAGTTGACCCTTCGCCTTCTACTTCGTTTGTTTCTCCCTCCCCTTATTCCTCTTCACTTGGTGAAAGTAGCGATGCTAGTAACCAAGTGACCGAGAAGAAGAAGAAATAGAAGGAGAAAAATAAGAAGTCAGTTAAGAAACGGGGCAACCATGCAGCATCTAGTGAAACTTCTCACACCAAACTTTCTAAACATAGATTTCCATGCATAATTTGCAAGGGAGACCACCTTCATCAAGAATATCCGTGCATCCCTCGAATCTTGAGAGAATGGTCTCCCCATTCGCACCATCATGTGTCATCAACCTATGGTCATCATGTTGACAACACACCATCAGCTAGTGAAGTCAATGGACAGAAAGAAAAGGTCAGATTTCCATGTAAGCTATGTGAAGGTGATCATGCTCTTCATCGTTTTCATTTTTTGGATGAAGCCAAAGTGTCTTGGATAACCGTCCTTCTTCACCGCAATGACTTCCACCTGGATACAAGAAGCTCTTACCAAGTCCATCACTAGTTTAAAATTTGATTGACATAACTCAATTGTCAGTCGAAACACCTATCGTTGAAAGTGAATCTTCTGAGTCCATACCAGACCAAAGTTAATAGGTCAAGATGGCAGTCAACCTAGTCTTTCTTTCAGAAGGTCCACCTTCAGATGATACTATTTCCAAAGAGAATGAAAATGATGTCGTTCAAATTATTTTTGTTAATACAGAGTCTGATGGACTTGGGGGCAACCCACCCATTCCTTTACAATAGGAGGAAAGTCCCCCAGTTCAAGGAGTTCATCCAACCATTTATCCGGTACCCCCTCCAAGCAGCCTAGTCATTTCCTTCCATTGGAATCAACTAGCAAGACCCCGCTTTCCATCTAATGTACCATTCCGGATCATAGTACAAATTTACAAAATGATCGTGTCTGGCACTATCATAGATAAAGGGGCTTCAGTGAGTATCCTTTCTTCAACTGCTTGGAAAGCGCTTGGTTCGCCATCGCTTATGCCTGTTACTCAAAATTTGTCACTCTTTAAGCAAGGAACCAGTTGACCATTAGGGATCCTTCCGAAGTTTCCTATAACTTTGAAAGGAAAACCGTTCATTCGAACATGATGGTAGTCCAAGGACCATTAGATTATAATCTTCTTCTTGGACGTGACTATATATATAACATGGAAGCTATTGTTTCCACACTCTTTCGAGTGATGAGTTTCCCACTTGAAGGAAAAATGGTATAGGTTATCAACCAACAATCATTTCCCAGTTCAAACACACCTACAAGTCAAACATCATCCCTAAATGCTCTTTTTTTCATTAAGAGTGTCTCTTCAACCTTCATTCCATCCACCAGATTGTGGCAAGTAGTCCATTGAGTGTAATGACGCTTAGGGGGCATGCACCCTAGTCTGCTTAGGTAGGCGAAGCCGGCTAGAAAAAATAGGTTTCCCGATAAGGTTATGTGATTAGAAGCTCACACCATTCACCTTTGTTTATTTTGATGGACAAAGCCAAGGAAGTGTTTTTTTTCTAACCACTGACAGAAACAATCCTGTCTAACCATAGGGACTTCCATATGGTAACATGGAGACTCTCATCTTCTCAATACCTGGGGGCATGCAAACCTTTTTATACAAGCGAAAAAACGACAAATTTCTCTTAGATTTTTAGATTTTTTGGTTTTTTAGTTTTAACTTCTTAGGTCAGGCAGCTGGTCCGGAAATGTTTGCACACCAGATGGACCAAAGGAAGGGTTTTGTCTAAGACAAAACCATCCTACCTAACCTCAGTAGTTCCTTAGCTTTTTAGTTTTTCTAGCTTTGTAGTTTGGTCATTTCTAGCCTACATAAAAAGGCAATGAGAAATGTTTCTGCAAGATTCAAGCTCATTAAAAATAAAGCTGGTATTGGGCATATGTTAACACAAGGTTCAAGCTCATTAAAAATAAACCTGCCTTCAGTAAACGACCTCTGCAATTGCGATGCTATCAGCCTTTTGAGCGTTGGTTGTGTTCTACCATCACCTCCATTCTTTTGGCCAATCATAAACTACCTCTTGATTGTTTACCCTTTTGAGGAATAGCTGCAACGAGTGGTTCTGTTAGACACCCTCTTCAGACCACCATGTTTTGAGAAGTTCCAAACTTACTTGGAACCAGTTGCTACCCGAAAAAATTACTCGTTCCTCAAAGACGAGTCTTTTTTAAGCTCTTTTTAGACTCGTTAAATATTTCTGAGCTACTGGCCTTTCCAACTTGTTAAAGTAAGGGGAAGCACCATCCTTCCGATATTTTAATCTTTTTGGGCCTGAGGGATTATCCCACAAAAGCATCGAGTGCTAGTTTTTTCGGCTCATTAAAACAATCAAAAAATCATCCCTTACGTATTATTTTATACTTTTTTGGACTTAAGGGATTATGCTACGAAAAAGGACCACTGGAATTTCCTTTTCGTTGCTTTTCAAACTCTTTAAACATGAAAAGGACTATGTTATCCTTGTCGTTAAACTCATTAAAGCAATAGCGACAAACTTGTCAACCCAGACAAGAATAAGTTTCACTGTCACTAGGCTCACGAAAACATAGCGATAGGTTTGCCCAAAGGGAAAATTATAGAAAAAGCATATGTTATCCTCCTCAAGATTGAAAAAAATAAAGAGGTACTAGTCAGCAATGACTGGGGAAAAATGGAAGAAAAATTGAATAACTTCATTGGTAGTAGGACACTCTTGAACATGAGACTTTCACTCCATAACCATGATTGAGTCAGGTTCGATTATCTGTTCACTCATCATATCACCACTGGTCCTCCGTGCCATCCATATTTTTGGGTTAATGCTACCAATCCATCTCAGTGTCACAGATATGTTCAAGAGAAGTCATTCAAAGAATTTACCTCCCATTCAATGCCTCATCCATTGTAATACCTTCACTATCCATTCTTCATGACCACCATTCCTGAACCTTGTATCATCAGATCGTTTTCACCTCCAGAAAATCATTTGCTTCATTTTGTGTCGTAGATGTGTGATACATTAAGGCCCTCCTATGACGGGTCACTTCTTGTCGACATCCACTGATTATCCAAGAAGTTGACTTAGAAGCAACCCTTTCAGTAATTTGAAGCTTGCATGCCTCAATGGCAAGTTTCTCACTTCTGACGACATGTTTACATCAATGGCCTTCAACCGAAATATTTTGTGTGGTGTTCGACATCGACTCATATATTCACACCACGTGAATTGAACTACAATACCTTGAGGATCATTATCATTATCGGTGATTCCTCTCATGCCTGTTAACAACTTACATCGTTGGCTGGTAATCAGGCGATGTCTTTCCATGTTCGACTTTAGAACATCTTTTCACATGGATCGACTTGTACATCAAGCAAAGATTGAACGAGTTTTAAGACCCTGGATCTAGTTTCATCCATCCGGGCTGTGATACATTCAGGAATATAAAGACATCAAATCTACACAGAAGCTACATAGATGGTCATCCAGGCCAGGGACGATGACCCTTCATATGAAGAATCACCAATCTGCAACTGCAGATGATTATTTGTTCTATGTACATGAAAATGAATTTATAGAGTTGAGCATGGGAATGCCTGCCTTAGCTAGATCATGAAAATAATATGATGATTATGTATTGTATTGTATTTTATACAGGTCACCTTCCAGTTCGAATTACTCGGATCCTCACTATAAAGCATTTCACCTGAGATCAAAAGATTTACGACCTCATGATTTAGGGGGCAAGTGTTATAGACATATTTGGGCACTTCAACCCAAACCACATATGTCAATAAACCAAGGTTTTTTTAACCCCTAAAAGTTTTGTTTCATACCCTCAAGGATCATGGTTAACTGATTACATAATTTCCCAGAAGTTCCACCTGAAAAACTATTCAAAACTAGACAAAACTGGACCATACTAACTGCTCCACTATCAAATTATGATGCATACTTGCTCCTACACTAGATGGGTGTGATGCATACTAAAGAGGCCTTCTGTAGCGTGTGATGAGTGAGAATGGACAAATGGCTCAGACAGTTTGCTAAGTGGATGCTTGTGGAATCTTCTAGAAACTTCTCCTATGACACTTGCCTCTCTAAATTTGCCCAGGGATGAGTAAGAGATCAATGAAATATCCAAGTCGAACCAAGAGATATCAGTGGAATGACACTAACCAAAAACCTAGATCTGACACACCCTTGCAAGACATCTATAAATGGATCTCTCATCTGAGAGATCTAGAGGTTGGAATTTTGTAATTTGTAAGGAAGTGTTGTTGGTTTCTCTTTGAGAAGAAACATTGTATTATTCGGTGATCTTGCTTTTCATGAGGTGAAGAGGGCTTTGATGATGGATCAGACAGCTGGGATGCAATCCTCTCTTCTATTTCTATTATTAATAAATTTCTTTGAGTTTTCCTCCATATAATCGTGTATTTGTGAATCTTGTTATTTGTGAATGAAATTGTATGTTCAATGTCTTTCTGATTATGCATTGTTTATGATATCATAGATCAAGATTCTTTGATGGTGTTTTGTTACTTTGGCTCTACAGGTATTCTCTAAGTGGGACAAGTAGGAGAGGAGTGGCGAGCTCTATCAAGGGAGATAGAAATCAAGCAAGGAATCAAGCGAAAGATTTAGGTTGTTCGTCTTTGCTTCTCTCTTATCTATCATACATAAAGGAAATCACAAATTGCTTTGATTGTTTGTTTCTAAGATATCTACCATCTTAGTGGGACTAGCAAATCAAAAAGACACTATTTTTCCCAGAAACATGAAGCAAGAAACTCTTTCGGGCTAGTGTCCAAGTTGGCTGGAAGTGGAGGAGTGTTTTTGTTCTTGCGTGACTTCGTCTGGGTACTGTCCATGCCTATTGGTAGCGGATCAACAGTAGAGATGAAAAATTATACTCTGAAAATATTAATCTCATGAGATACACTACCCTTCCCAACTTGAAACATTGTGATTATGCTAAATTTTATGTTGTTTTCAACCAAGAAGTTATATAGGGGATTGTGTCTATTTGAGGGGTAAGTGGCAATGCCAAACTAATCTAAATGATGAATTAGTAATCCTAGAATAACCAAGGCCCAACACCAAAGACGTTAACCAATACAAAGAAGCTCGAGTTCAACCAGTGTGTCACCAAGTGTTGTAGCTGCTCCAACACCCTCCAAAATTCTGGCTTATGTTAGCTTCCTGCTGCAGCAGGTATTCATTTTTCATGATTGACATTTCACAGGCAAAATATGTCATACTTTGCTTGCTGCAATGCTCCATATTTGCTCAAACAGTCTCCAAATGAAGAAGGCTACTTCAAGTTCATCTAATTGCCTTCAAATTTTGTAAAGTTATCCTGGTATCGCTATTTTTTAGTTAAAGGGAGGTCCAAACAGTTTAATCTTGGCAGATTCTTAGATAGGTAGAGAAACAAATGAGCCCAATAGCTTAATCTGGGCTTCGGAAAAAATAAGGGTAGTATGTAGATAGGAAAGCATCAAAAGAAAAATGAATGACGAGTTTGCAAGTTTAAGTGCACCCCCAAACAGAAGAAGAAAAAATGCTAGGCAAGTAGGCTGGGTAGGTAGTTCTGAGGTTGTTGAATTGCTGACCAGTTCCAGGTTTTTCAGGTATAATATCATGCAGAACATAATCAACAAAGACTTGTAAGCAAAAAAGCTCAAAAGAGGTATAACTGACTCCCCTTCTCTGTTTTCCCCAATCATTAACTAACTTCCCCAAAAGAGGTCAAGATCTGCTTGACACCTCTTAAGTTCCATCATCTTCATAACACTGGCTTGAGTAAAGATCTGATTTACTCAAAGTTGTTCCATATTTTCTCCCAAAATATGGTCCTGTCCCCTTGTAACAACCTAAGCTCTCCCGAACTTAGCGCTTTCTTACCATCTCCATATTAACCACTAACATTATTATTTAACTCCCTATTCTTCCCATCCCCTTATTAATATTAAGTAAAATCCCCCTACGTAATATCCCTCCCCTTGGTTGAAAAATAACCATAAGAACTCCCGGGAATTGCTCAATTTATCTGAAACTCAGCAAGAACCCCTGACCTCCAAAACCACCTTCCAGATACGATGGACTCCTTCCAAAGTATAAAATCCCTCTGAGGTAATCGGACCCATTCCGAAACCTCAAATTCCCTTCACACCCCCTTACTTGCTCTTTCCTCCTCAAAGCCTTTTCGCATCGCACCTTTGCACTCTCATCTTCATGCAAATCATCACCCATCCGTTCCCCGCCGATGCGATATTGTGATATCAGTGATCGATGATCACAAATGCCAAGTTTGCAATCCATCCACCTCTCTGTCTGTGCCGATGCGATATTATGATATCGTCGATCGGCAGTCGCAAGCGCCAAGTGTTCGAACCAATTCCCCCCCATTCCCCGCCGACGCAATATCGCGATATCGCATCGGAATCTCTTCACCACAGTACATCTAGTATCTCACCACGTCGCTCTGTACTAGGGACCCACAGTTGACGCCATCCGCCGTACATCCGACGCCATACTTACATCAATAGCCAGAAATCCGAAAAAAGCTTCGTGCAAGAAGAAAAATCGCACTTCGGAGCTCCAGATCAAGAAACAGAGGTAGTTTCCGACGCGTGATTAGTGCCTCTTGAGGCAGTTTGTGATGACTACGGGAAATAGGCCATTTCGAGGAATCTTCAGGGAATCTTCTGATTACTGAGCCCATTGCGCGCCGAAAGAGCCCGAAAATCACCCGGTTGTGCCGAAGGATCTAGTTTAAAGACAACAATAGATCAATCACAGAGTTTAAAGTGTATCAGATCAAATGAGTAGGCATCAAGCATGTCAAAGAGTATCAGTCAACGATGGAAGCTATCAATGTAGTGGCAAAGTGTATCAGCGAATATTTTGAGCAGCGGCTTGAAGCAGGAGAAAATTTAATATCTTCCAGCAGATTCATAGAAAGAAGGCGAAACTACTTGAAACTCTCAAATCATAATTATTGCATATTCAATTCACACCAAAACCGAACTGCAGCCCCGAAGCACATTCACTCCAACAGCACCGCATCTGGTCCCCAAGGGCCACCTCGTCACCTGTTCCGATCCAGCTGCCCCCAGCGCAGCCAAAAAGATTTACTTGCATTTAATTCAGCAGCATTTAGATTTTTGAAGAGTTCTAAGCAGACCTGTCAAGGTCATTTGTAATGATGTCTTTCCGATATTTTGTTTATAAATACCACCCTAAGAAATGTTGTGCGGGGTTGGTTGGTTGGTAGTAGTTGTTGGTCAGTCTTCTTTCCATCATTTTCTCTGAGCAGAGACTCGCACTGTAACTGTCATAATTTCCATAACCAAAGATTGCTGAAAGCATGGATTGCAAAACAACTTGATGTTTTCTCTTGGCCAAGGAATGATCACGGAATTCCTATGCTTCTACATGATCCAATAAGTGTTCTTCTCCTCTGTTTTATTTTATGTTTTTTTACCACCTTTCCTCCTTTCTAAATTTTAGGAGAAAAGAATAGCTTAAGATTTGTTCCAATACACCTTAAGTTCAATTTCTGCATTTTTCAATCTTTTCTTCCGAAACAGTTATGAGCTTGTATTCTTAAATGATCTAGTTTACGTTGTTCCTTTCACACATGAGTGCATGTCTTAGGAATTCTTAACTGCTCCGGGATCCCACTCATGCACTTCTCCTCTTTGTTAGCATGATGAAATGATTCTCCTTTGCCTTTCATCCCTGATGTTCATTCCGTACTTTCAGCAAACCAAGTATTGTATCCTGTGTGGCTATCCCGCTCTGTATCCCCTTGTGACCAAGAAAACGCTTGCATGCCTCAATCTGTGACTCCATGCCCAATGATTCGAAACTTATCACACCTTACCATGCCTCTTCATTCGATAATCCTACCTTCTTCCTAATCACAATCAACACTCCCTTGAAGTCAGAAAGCTAGCCTAAAATCATCAACTAAGGTTGAATCAAAAGGAGAGAGCCCTCTCCGATTGCAGGTGGCCTAGAACCTGCAATCAGAAGATTGCTTTGTGGTTACCTCTGTCGTACCCCTATTAGGAGCCTAGGGACAACCTGAGTGATAACATAATGGTGACTCCACTGGGGACCTCCTTAGATATATCAATGCAACCACTCTGCAACTCTACAGAGGAAGAAACCGACTTGTAAAAGCCTCGGTCGACCTGTATCTGTGCACTCCATTGGGGATTCAAGCACTTTGTTCATCTTTAAACCCCACTGGAGGAAGTGCTCCTATTTTTCAAAGCTTGTCACGCTTAGTTCTGATCTTTGATGGTGGACAGAGATCAGGCACTTCAGAGTCTAGACATCCACCTGGTGACTCCACTTCAATTTCAATCAAAGGCTCCACTGAGGAACGAACCAAATGTTACAGCCACGTGCCCCATGTATTAACAACAAGAGAGAATGACTGAATCCTGGGAGGAACTTCCTTTAGAGGAAGATTTAGATAAATGCAGAGAAATTTTATCAGAGTTTGAGCTTAATGAAGAATTTTTCAGAGCGATATTGTCAAAAATACCAGGCGGCCGGAATAAACTTTTCCTTGAGTTTGTTGTGGAAAAATATGAGAGTGAAATTGAACTCTTGGGAGCTCAAAGACAGTCTCATGATTTCCGCAACCCCCAAGAGTTTTACCAAAATCTTCCTCCTCCAGTTCACAAGGAAATAGTGTTGTCTCCTGAATTGCAGTTTGAGTATGATCTGGGTTCCAAGGGAAAGACAGAAGGATCATCTGCTAGGCTCATTACCGAAGATGCAGCTACTCTACTCCTTCTGACCTAAAGAACCTGGAATCATGCTGAAGCCTCCATTCCCCTATTCAGGAGGGAACACTGTTGCCGGAGGACCTGCAGATTCTGTGTGATCTGGGTTCCAAGGGAAAGACAGAAGGATCATCTGCTAGGCTCATGACCGAAGATGCAGCTGCTCCTTCCAACCCAAAAGATCCTGAGTCATGCCAAAGTCTCTCGTCCTCAACTCAGGAGAAGATGCTGCTACCTGCTGATTCACAAACTGTGCATAATTCTATTGACAAGACAGAAACAGAACTGTCGACTGTCAGGCTTACCACCAAGGACGCAGCCATTCCGTCTATTCAAGAAGAAGCAGAAGAAGTTCTCTCACAGGGTAAGTTCATCGATCCAATCGCAGATTACATGGAACTTTGGCTTAACAAAATTTTGTTACCGTGTTTTCTCAGTGAAGACTGTATGCTCGAGCAGCAAGTGATAGAGGCCACAATTTTGGTTATAAAAGCATATGCCCGAATGATGCTTTTACATTCATAAACGATCAGTGAGCAAGTTTATCTCGTTTCACAGTTGCTTAAATGGCTGCACTGGTTGTTTGATTTTACCTAACGGAAAAGTAATTGTTGGTTAGGGTAGGTAGGTAGAAGAAATAATGCGGCCAGAGAAAATACGTTTTGGAGAAGACAACAAGAAACTAAAAACCAAGGCATTCTGGCCTGCTGTTCTTGACTCCTCATAAGGAGAAGCCATCCCAGAGTGGAGCCACTGTTAGCTTCCTGCTGCAGCAGGTATTCATTTTTCATGATTGGCATTTCACAGGCCAAATATGTCATACTTTGCTTGCTGCAATGCTCCATATTTGCTCAAACAGTCTCCAAATGAAGAAGGCTACTTCAAGTTCATCTAATTTACTTCAAATTTTGTAAAGTTATCCTGATATCGCTATTTTTTAGTTAAAGGGAGGTCCAAACAGTTTAATCTTGGTCTCCCTAGGTTTAAATTTCCTGTTTTAGAATATAGAGATTGTAAATCTGTCCAAACAGTTTAATCTTGGCAGATTCTTAGATAGGTAGAGAAACAAACGAGCCCAACAGCTTAATCTGGGCTCCGGAAGAAATAAGGGTAGTATGTAGATAGGAAAGAATCAAAAGAAAAATGAATGACGGGTTTGCAAGTCTAAGTGCACCCCCAAACAAAAGAAGAAAAAATGCTAGGAAAGTAGGCTGGGTAGGTAGTTCTGAGGTTGTTGAATTGCTGACCAGTTCCAGGTTTTTCAGGTATAATATCATGCAGAACATAATCAACAAAGATTTGTAAGCAAAAAATCTCAAAAGAGGTATAACTGACTCCCCTTCTTTGTTTTCCCCAATCATTAACTAACTTCCCCAAAAGAGGTCAAGATCTTCTTGACACCTCTTAAGTTCCATCATCTTCATAACACTGGCTTGAGTAAAGATCTGCTTTACTCAAAGTTGTTCCATATTTTCTCCCAAAATATGGTCCTATCCCCTTGTAACAGCCTAAGCTCTCCCGAACTTAGTGCTTTCTTACCATCTCCATATTAACCACTAACATTATTATTTAATTCCCTATTCTTCCCATCCCCTTATTAATATTAAGTAAAATCCCCCTACGTAATATCCCTCCCCTTGGTTGAAAAATAACCATAAGAACTCTCGGGAATTGATCAGTTTATCTGAAACTCAGCAAGAACCCCTGACCTCCAAAACCGCCTTCCAGATACAATGGATTCCTTCCAAAGTATAAAATCCCTCTGAGGTAATCGGACCCATTTCGAAACCTCAAATGCCCTTCACACCCCCTTACTTGCTCTTTCCTCCTCAAATCCTTTTCGCATCGCACCTTCGCACTCTCATCTTCATGCAAATTATCACCCATCCGTTCCCCGCCGATGTGATATTGCGATATCGGTGATCGGCGATCACAAACACCGAGTTTCCAATCCATCCACCTCTCAGTCTATGCTGATGCGATATTGCGATATTCCCGATCGGCGGTCGCAAGCCCCAAGTCTCCGAACCAATTCCCCCCTGTTCCCCGCCGACGCGATATCGCGATATCGCATTGGAATCTCTTCACCACAGTACATCCAGTATCTCACCACGTTTCTCTGTACCAGGGACCCACAGCTGACGTCATCCTCTGTACAGCCGACGCCATGCTTACGTCAGCAGCCAGAAAGCCGAAAAAAGCTTCGCGCAAGAAGAAAAATTGCACTTTGGAGCTCCAGATCAAGAAACGGAGGCAATTTACGATGCACGATTAGCGCGAAGCACTAATCGCGCATCGCTATGGGAAATAGGCCATTTAGAGGAATCTTTAGGGAATCTTCTAATTGCTGAGCCCATTGCATGCCAAAAGAGCCCGAAAATCACCCGATCGTGCCAAAGGATCCGGTTTAAAGACAACAGTAGATCAAGCATAGAGTTTAAAGTGTATCAGATCAAATCAGCAGGCATCAAGCGTGTCAAAGAGTATCAGTCGATGGCGGAAGCTATCAATGTAGCGGCAAAGTGTATCAGCAAATATTTTGAGCAGCGGCCCGAAGCAGGAGAAAATTTAATATCTTCCAGCAGATTCATAGAAGGAGGGCGAAACTACTTGAAGCTCTCAAATCATAATTATTGCACATTCAATTCACACCAAAACTGAACTGCAACGCCGAAGCACATTCACTCCAGCAGCACCGCATCTGGTCCCCAAGGGCCACCTCATCACCTGTTCCAATCTAGCTGCCCCCAACGCAGCCAAAAAGATTTACTTGCATTTAATTCTAGCAGCATTTAGATTTTTTAAGAGTTCTAAGTAGACCTCTCAAGGTCATTTGTAATGATGTCTTTCCGATATTTTGTTTATAAATACCGCCCTAAGCAATGTTGTGAGGGGTTGGTTGATTGGTAGTAGTTGTTGGTCAATCTTCTTTCCAGCATTTTCTCTGAGCAGAGACTCACACTCTAACTGTCATAATTTCCATAATCAAAGATTGCTGAAAGCATGGATTGTGAAACAACTTGATGTTTTCTCTTGGCCCAGGAATGATCACGGAATTCATGTGCTTCTACATGATCCAATAAGTGTTCTTCTCCTCTATTTTATTTTATGTTTTTTTACCACCTTTCCACCTTTCTAAATTGCAGGAAAAAGGAATAGCTTAAGATTTTTTCCAATACACCTTAAGTTCAATTTCTGCATTTTTCAATGTTTTCTTCAGAAACAGTTATGAACTTGTATTCTTAAATGATCTGGTTTACACTGTTTCTTTCACATATGAGTGCACGTCTTAGGAATTCTTAACTGCTCCGAGATCCCACTCATCCACTTCTCCTCTTTTTCAGCATGATGAAATGATTCTCCTTTGCCTTTCATCCTTGATGTTCATTCCATACTTTCAGCAGACCGAGTATTGTATCCTGTGTGGCTATCCCGCTCCATATCCCCTTGTGACCAAGAAAATGCTTGCATGCCTCAATCTATGACTCCATGCCCAATGGTTCGAAACTTATCACACCTTACCGTGCCTCTTCGTTCGAGAATCCTACCTTCTTCCCAATCATAATCAACACTCCCTTGAAGTCAGAAGGCTAGCCTAAAATCATCAACTAAGGTTGAATCAAAAGGAGAGAGCCCTCTCCGATTGCAGGTGGGCTAGAACCTGCAGTCAGAATATTGGTTTGTGGTTACCTTGTCTGTATCCCTATTAGGAGCCTAGGGACAACCTGAGTGATAACAGCTTACACGAATTTCACATCCTTCCTTGTTCTTTTACATTATTGTTGCAAACACTAAAGCTAATTTCATGAGATTTCTTGTAGTGCTTTGGTCAGTTTTTCATGTTGGATTAACTGTCATCTATTGGCATGTTTGGCTATCGTAAAATGTTTGCAAGCCTATTCTAATGGTTTCAAATGTCAATCTTTGTGTATATGAGTTTTTCTAACCATATAAACATTTGTCACACCCATAAACAAAGTCTTGAGCACTATCATAGAAGTGTCTTCGCAATCATCTTAAAGTCTAACTTAAGTGTCGCACTTGGCGTATCTTGTTGTAAGGAAGTCACACAAAGTGAAATTCATTGTTCATGTATTCATATTATCTATGTTATGGTGTCATCAAAGTATGCTAAGTGTGTGATCATAGTCAAGGTCTATCACAATTCATTACCTATCCCACACAACCATTTTTCAGAAAATATTCCCGACCAAGTAACTTAGCTTCACTAGGCCCCAACTAAACTACCTATTGTGCAGTATCAACCCTGTAAGCTCTAAAATTTCTAATTTATACTATAGAATGTGAAGTTCCTCTCCCATGGGGCTACTACCCTACATAATTCTTGTGCACAACTCCTAACCTTGACCCCACAATTACGCAATTATTTCCCTTAACATGGCTTGAACTACACACTTTGCATCATCAACCATCAAGCCTTTCTTTGACTTCTTGAACTATACAATGTGTAGAACCCCAACCTCCCTTGATGTCCAAAAATGTGCATTTGTCTCTCCTAGTGTCCTTTCCCTCAGTTTGACTCCACTGTTTTCAGAAACTTTGTAGTCTTGTCCTTTAGGCCTCCCTGAGATGCACACTGTGCAGTCTCAAAGCTCAAGCTCTCCCCGTCACTACTGGAAATGCATAATGCATAATCATTGGACCTCTCTTTCCAATTTATCACTTCTCCCAAGCTCTGTTTGTGGATTAGAAAGCATCATCTTAGGCTAGGGGGTTTTCGGATTGATGTCGTTTCGTCATGAGTGAATTATAGGAACATTTACACTATCATGTCATGGAAAGATGATGGAGAATCAGAAGGAGGATGGAGAATCCATAAATACTCCCTTGTAGTTGAACTTACAAGTTTATCAATCGAGAGAAAGGAAACGGACACAAGTTTGCGACCACTATCCAAGACTAAAGATCACTGAAGATTCTGCATCACCAAGCCATGTAGAGGTGAAGAGAAAGCATATTCAACAAGACATCTAAAACTTAGGAGAAAAAGTGGCTTGACATTGCCACATCATCAAGCAGTCCATATTAGTAGTGTCATGTCATGTCATGTCATGAGTGGTGATATGCCACATCACTATTGTGGAAAATTTATATTGTATTCAAATGTATTGTAAAGTGGAAGTCCAAAGGAAATAGATGGAGTGTAAAGAGTCTTGTAAGTTAGAAAATTATACGATGTCAAATAGTCATGAGGCTATTTAAAGAGTCACCCTTGGTTATATATACTCCCTCACTATATGAGTAAAGGAATTTTCACCTTGGATCATTCCACATGTGATTAGAGAGATCATCTAGTTCTTTGGGGATCAAGGAGTGTCTCCAATGTCGCACTATTGGGGCTAGAGATGTACATTGCAAACATGTGTCTTCGAACTTTTACTTAATAAAGAAGCCTTCAAGGCCAACACATTCTTCAGGCATGGACTTTGAATTTTTGTAAGAATATTGTATGGATGCTTGTATTTCATGTTTTCTTTCACATGTGCTAAGAGAGTTGAAATATTTTGGTTATTTTAGTAGTTATCTTTTTGGGAATGTGATGTAATTGTTTTTATTGATGTCCCATCATTGTGGACTATTCTGTGTAATATTAGAAAAGTATTTTCTATTTGATGGTTGTAACTACCATCACATATCTTTTGTACTATTCCATTGGATGTTAGATGAACCTTTATTTTTCATGTTTGTCTCTTCTTGGGTGGTATTATTACCTCTCACTTAGAGGCTACCTTTTCTCCCCTCTCCATAATAGAAGAACCCCGACAAAGTTGCAACTAAACACTCACCATGCACACCTCCCTTGCATTTCAAAGACGCCATTGCATACCTCTCTCATGCTAACATCTAGAGCCAAGGAAAATCTTTATGCATTCGACAATCGAGTCTTTATACCAGCTGAGACTCCTACACAAAATGGTGTGAGGTGTAGTTCCAGTAGCATCAATAGGACCATAAATAGATCTACCAAAAGCACCATAAGCATAGTGAGATAAACTAATATCCTCAATGGTGCCAATCAACAAGACATAGGTTATTTCCCCTGACAGAATGTTACCAAAGAACCATTTGTATACCATATGATGGCAGAACATAGAACCACATGTCAGAAATACCAGTAGAAATGATCATACTACTGCCATGTCTAAGGAACACAATTTTGCATAGAAACCCTATGAAGGCCATCCATAATGTGCATTCTACATTTTGTTTCCATAGAGTCCATATAAACAACACCAACTAGCAACAATATAATAACCATATACATGCATGCTCAAAATAACCATCAATATGAAGGTAAAAGCTTCATGCTAACTTATACAAGGCTATGGAGAATCATATAATTAATATAAAATCAAATAATTTCTCGTCAACCTCTAATAAATCATGCAATGGCCAATGTTATACAATTGTATAATCACGAGAAACATAAAAACCTCCTCCAAACAATCTCATGGACCATGATGTCATCAATAAACCACTAGAAAATAAAAGCATGTGAGATGATCACCCTGCACATGTGTCATGTCTAAATAATCTCCTGCAACAACAATTGTAAGTTCTACAAAATCAAGACAACCATCTACAACATAATTCCCATTAAAACTTTCCAATATGGAAACACTTTTAATGATCCACATGCAAACCATAATGCAACCACGTACTCCCCTTGAGACCATTGTAGGCCTTAGTTTTTAGTGGGAGTTTTTTGTTGCTCCTTTCTTCTCGATTTTTTTTTAGTTTGATCCTTGGCATGCATATTATTATTCGGCTTCTTAACTGATTGGCTTTACATGAATTTCTTCCTTTAATTTGATTTCCTGAAACACATGGGAAACTTGCAATCCTTTGCCTTATGGACCACATTATTGTGAACATAACATCTAATGTGGCCAAGATCCATTAGAAAATGTTCAAATATTTTTTTATATGATTTATATTCCCAACTCCATAGGTCCTACAATCAACACTGTTATGAACAAAAAAATTACATAAGAAACAATATCTGTAAAAGCATTTTTCATACTTAAAAACTAAAGGTACTGATCTTTGAGGATGCCTGTTATTTAGCTTCTTATTTTTCTTGAAATGATTTATCTCTTTGTTCCTACAATTGACTGAAATGTGCCCAATTTTTTTACATCTAAAACACTTAATATTTCTCATATCTTTCCTTAGCACAGTTTTGGGCTCTTTACTTGGCACATGATTTTGATGGTGTTTTCCTGTATTTTTGCTTGAGCTCTCTACTCCAGGTTCTTCATCTTCTACCTTATTTTCTCTCTTAATGCTTTCTTCTCAATCTAATTCTAGTTTCTTGCAGTGGGTGATTTGATTTTTGAGGTGGATGCCAATCGTGTCTTCAATTTTCCTTGCTTTCTCCAATGAATTTTTCAGATCATAATTCTCTTCTTTGAAATTATGCTCTCTCACTTCAAGAATCTAGAGAAGTTTATTTAGATCTTTATTCTCCATCTTAAGATATTCTATCAACCTTGTTTGATATTTGTTTCTGGCTTCAAGGGTCACTATTCTTTTAAGCTCTTCACCTTTAGATAATTTCATTGGAAATACACCTTCCTCACTTCCTAAGGAATCAAATTCAAATATTTGATCATCAACTTCTTCAATAACCCCAAAATCATCATCACTAGATTGGCAAAGAAAATGTCCATGATTGAAAATACTAATTTCCATACATTTTACCAAAAAAAGAGGATTTTTAGGTTTTGCAATGTTCTTGGCTTGTTTGCAACTCTTCTTCTTATGTGATTTCTTCCTCTTATTCTTGGCAATAATCCTATGATCATCTCTCAAGTGATCAAGCTTCATTAAGAGAACCCTACTGTGATACCAATTATTAGAACCAAGATCATTACATGGGGGGGGGGGGGGGGGGGGGGGGGGGGGGGGGGGGTGTGTGTGTGAATTAATAGTGATAATAATTTCAACAATTTTAAGAGTTTTTCTCCATTATATTAATTAATTCATCACTTAACAAATATGCATTAGATCTGGGCATGCAAGTTCAACTAGAATAAACACGAGAGACATAGCATATGAAATAAACATGCACAATGAGACACAAATAATCACATCACATAGGAACATGGGATATCTGGTGGAAAACCCACTTCAGGTCAAAAACCAGCCTTGTTGATGTTGCGCTACCCAATATATTTTATTATTTCTCAAGAAAATATTTATATAAAGAGTAAAATATGTCAACTATCTATAACTAGGAACTCTGATATCCATCTCATAGCTCTATAGACTCCCATCAGTTAGAAGCCTCCACGACCATTGAGCCTTGGCCAAATCCAATTGGACTTATGAAGCAATGTGTTCTCAGTAATTGTTTTGTCCGAGAAGCCACCCCACTTCTCTATGTAGTTCATCTTTCATGCATTTTAAAATTGGAACATATATACTCAAATAAAATCCCGTCCCTACTTTCAGAATGCATTAGAAAACTCCTTAATAACTCTATCATTTTCCTTCTGCATACAAGTAGTCTTCAACCATGTAAACTTTTTTCTCTGTCACTACTATAGCTCCATGCTCACTCTGCTACAACAAATATACTGTCCTTACCATAGAATTTCTACAAACATTATGAAAATTTTCTCACTCAAGGGAACCAACCAATAACCTCATGATCTCCAACTATTTTTAATCTTTGGTAATGGTTAAACCAATAATTGTAATTCTGTATTGAAGCTCTATTCATAAGCTGGAAGTGTTTTGGTTCATTTCTTTCTTACTCAATCTGGCCACTAACTTCACTTACCAATGAATATTCTCTTTTAATCATCTTCTAGAAGTTTAATAATCTTTCCGACGTTTACATGATAAATCTTGAAAAAGACAAGCTGTAAAAACAAATAAACACTCGATGTGCACATGTAATGTGGGGTAAATTTCATGTTTTCTTTCGGTCGATTGCAGAAGCCTATGAGAAATACTACAGTCACTCCCACATCACTTCCAGTTAGTGACTGAAAGGTTCAATCGCTCTCATGAGCCTTCATCTAAGAAACTTGGGCAGAGGATGATCAAACTCATCTCTCTTTAGCTCAGAACCTACTCAATGTTGATCTACTGCTAAATAACCTTCTAGGGGACCTCAAGAAACCATTGTAGCCACTAAAATACTCCGAAAAATCCATTGTCACAACTCCAACATCATCACAAGTCAAAATATGTTAGCTTGAATTCCATCCATCAATTGCACTAACACTTAAGCCATCAAACTTCTCCACAACTACTCCAACATCTCCATGACCTTCACACCATCAATGATAGACCTTGCAATTGATCATACAAGCTAAAAACCATCCACACACATATAACGTACCATCAACATAATTTGACAGTCTCCATCATTGTCAACTTAGTGTAGGAGCTCCACACTCTGCCAAGGCATCCACACACAAGCCACATACCTACACTAACATCTTCAACCATCGAGTTAAGGTTTGCAACCAATGCACAAGCTAAGTGCCATCTCAATAGTATAAGCCCGATACTAGTACCAACCATGTGCATAAACAATACTCTACATCACTTGCTACCACGTTGACATGTGAATTCAACCAACGACTTAACCATCATTCCAACTCTCTCTCCTCTCTCTCTCTCTCTCTCCTCTCTCTCTCTCTCTATATATATATATATATATATATAATAATATATTATATATAGATATATATATATGTATATGTATATATATGTATGTATATATATATTATATATATATATATATATATATATATATATATATATGTGTGTGTATGTATGTATGTATGTATAACGTAGATATACATATATATATATATATATATATATTATATATATATATATATATAATATATATATATATATTATATATATATAATATAATATATATATATGTATATATATATATTCTACGTATACATACATACATACATACACACACATATATAAATATATATAATATATATATATATATATTATATATTAAACTAACACTATTTATCCACGAACACACACATACCTCTTAAGACGTGTGAAGTTTTACAAGGAAAAGCATTTCATTTGTGGAAAAATTGACAAGATTATAAAACGCTTAATTTTTTTTCCAAAAATATCATTTACGACAACAACATAATTCTCCACAAATTTTCCTTTTACTCCATATCAAAATTCACAATGCTTATATGAATTTTGAGTGCTTCAATTCGATAAAAGAGTAAAATTTTGAAATTTGATTACCACATTTGGCCAAAACATGTAGCCCATCTTCATGAATTCATCCATAAGAAAAAAAGCCGGGGGTAGGAGAGAGAGAAAATTACAATTGGGTTGGTTTGATGCTCACCTGACATGGGGTTGGTTTTGGTATTTGATGTAGGTGCCTCGATATGCCCCTCACACAAATATCAGTTAATCAGGGAAATTTGAACTATGGATCTCATAATTTACATAATATTTTGTAACATGGCCATTGAAAATTAAACTCTCTCAAAAAATTGAATATATATATATATATAATATATATATATATATATATATAATATATATTATGATAATTTAAAACTAAATATGATGTAAGGAAATTTTTTTGGGTTACTTAATTCAAATATAAAATATATATTTAAAATTAAGTAATAAAAATATTTTAATTATTTTTCTTTAATGAATAAACTGAAATAAAATGCACCACAGTAAAAACAGAAGCCCATACCTGACAATTCTTTGTTACCATCTTCTTCATTATTTATTAATAGAAAGCAGGGTTCTCTCAAGCATGCATATTTACTAACATTTGTAATTGTTACTCCATCTGCTATATCACTATCATAATTTTTTGAATCCCTCCTTCGAACTATATTTTTCCTTCTCATCATCTAGACTGATCTCTTTCAAGTGATCAAGCTTCTTTTGAAGTACCCCCTCTGATACCAATTGTTGGGAAAAATACTAATGGGGGGGGGAGGGGGTTTCAATTAGTATTTCAAAGACTCACTTAACCTTTTCTTTTCTCATCCAAATTTATGTTATGTGACTCTAATGAAGAAAACTTGCATATGTTTGTGACTGTGACACAAACAACTAGTGTATACACAATTAACTAACATTTCAGTTAATTCATCATTTGTTTAACTTTAACCAGTGTATCAATATTTCATTAGGCATTAATTGAATAGTAACCATGTGCAATAAGAACAGAATAAACCAATGTGGGAGAAATCCATTGTTGTTTTCATCTCTGTATTTGTATTTTATTATAATGAAAAAAATCTTATAGTCTTTTACTAGTGCAGACTCATACCAGCATGTAGGCACCCACCTATTTAAGGCTATAACCTTTTGTCGTTCTCCAGTACCCACTATAAGGGAGCTCTAACCCTCTAATCACATTTACCGACACCCACTAGAAGGGAGCTCTTACACCATGATCTCATTTACCAGCCACCGCTAGAAGGAATCTTCGATTCTCTTAGTGAAAGCTCCAATCCTAACACTTTCGTGGACCATGTTTCATAATTTTCATAATGGATCCACTAAACCAAAACATCAAATATGTAGGCCATGTTTCATAAATTTTTTAGACTCATCCCACTACCATCATTTAAGACCAATATCAAATAAAAAAGTGAAACCAATCACCTGATCAAATCGCTGAACCAACTTAACCATAAAATCATTGAATACACCAATTACTAAATCTTAAACAATCAAAGAAACTAGATCATCTCAAATCACTGTATACTCTTCATCAGAATGTCTGAAAACTTACTCTTCATCACAGAAACCAAATCACCTCACTACAAACTATGGTCAATCTCATGTTAGAATATATATGCTACTATTATGAGACATACCCATGTATATACACACTTTCTCTTCATATAAACCACATAGATATATCAAAACATTGAACCCTAAAACTGAATCACTGCACTACGGAAATCAATCACTAAAACACATATTGACCTTGTCACAAATCTCTGAACCAAATATAGATAATCTCATAGTAGCATCATTACTATTCAATATTTCATAACATAATCATTTCAACCTCAACCAACACTGTTAATCAAAAATCATCATGGAAGATTTCGTCGAAAAATAATAGTAAACACAACAAGACTGATCAGACATCAAATACACCAAAACCTTAGCATAGATATGCGACCCTTATAAGAGACTTCCATGCATGTACATGCCTTTCAAGGATATTATCTGTGTACATATCTATCCATACTGTATAATTGATACATGACTACCCAAAATCCATTCCATGTACGTACATGATCTTTCTGAAGAAAACCTATGTATTAGGTATCTATCCACTGAATAATACCTTTGTTGCACAACAAATCTCAATCAAACCTAAATCTCAGCACATACTGTAAAAGACACACATCATAACATCATCATCACAAATATATCAACCCACAAGAAATGTAGTCCTTTTAGATCTATAAGATCTGATCCATCATCACATTCCCAGGTGCACACTTATTTAAGATCAAGTAATTCATCAATAAACCAAATCATACACACTTAGCACTTTGATCTCCATCTCTTTATTTATCTTTGGCCTTAGCCAATACCTTATACCAATTTCATAGTTATGCCAATGGTATTCTTTGACAGGATCAAGTATCTGTTATCGTACTCATTACTATGGGCCAATACCATGGTCAAGAATTGTGGTATTGAGAATACTATGGTGCAGAAACTGTATGCAACTTTTCTTCACCATACATGCATATGTACATAGATTCTTTTCACAAAAACTATGTATATGTTCCTTTGCTTCACCGTACCTATGTATGTATGCAGCTTTGCGTCACAGAATTTACACATCTTCAAACTTCATCTTTATCGTTTCTCTATCTCTGAACTAATATTCCTTTGTCCAATCTTTCTGTCACATTTGTACTAATGTCAATACTCATCCTGCTACCATCATGTTGGTATGTTTATTAAGTAGGTTTAAAATAAGGAAAACACATTTTTCATAATTCCAACAAACTAGAGATTCCACCTCTAGGACCAATCATGTTTTCCAATCCTTATCTTGATGTTTCTTATGTAAAATTTTGACTTGGAAGAAAATATTCCTTTAGATACTTCTTAATTTTCAGATTGTATCTTAGGTTGGAAAATGTGTAGTTTTTTCTTTTATCACTTTCCAAATGTTCTTGTTTAGTCTTATGGAATGTATTTGAAACTAACTTACCTTGGAGAGAGACTAACATGTGGGAGACATTTTGACTGAGTACATGACGCATCATGAATTACCACTAGCAAGCCTTTGGGTTTCTAATTCATTTGGTTAATTCATGGCTTACATTAATTTTTCATATGGGGAGGAGAATAATGACATCTCGCACTTATGATACATGATTGGCAAATGTCACACAGGATTGAAATAGATTGGAGACTTTAGTAATCCTTAAAAAAGGTTTTTTTGTTTGGGTTTGAGGTGAGAAGAATGACACATGAATGGATGATAGATTACATGTCTATGAAGTAAATGGATGACACCTAGTTGATGACACATATGACACTTTCATGGAAGTCATAAAAATGGCCAAGTGTTAAAACTATTTGTTTTGATGTTTTATGTATTGGAAACAAATGAAACATTGGAACTTTGGAATTATGAATTGACATGAAGGAGACATACAATTTTCTTATATGAAATATGACCAAATGTCAAAATCGTGTGGAATTAACTTTGTGGGACTTTGGGTAGAACGTGAGTTTCTTGAAACACTAGGTAGGTGAAGTTTGGAGGTAAATCCTCATTGAATGAGTTTGAAATTAGAGGTGTAAAATGACTGTTGTTGGACTTCAAAAGTAAATAAAGTGTTCGGGAACATTGGATGCTAGGACTTTGGAGGTAAATTATCATTTCAACAACTCCAAAATTTAGTAAAAAAGAATCAAGTATGGATTATCAAAATAAAGAGAAATGGAGTGTTGGGGGACTATAACCCTTAGAAAATTAATCAATTAAAAGTGATAAACACGTATACATATGGATAAAACACTAAAAAATGATGTGTCTTGACTACAACACTTGTCACCTTTCTTTTTACCTAGGAAATTCACACCCTATCTCATGGAATGCACACTTTGCCTCATCATGTTCAATCCCTAGCTTAGAAATTGCATGTCCTATCATAAGAAATGCACACTTTTCATTAGGAAATTCCCATCCTACCTCAAGAAATGCATGTCATGCCTCATAAAATGAATACTGTGATTTTGATTCTTCATCAAATTAACTTTTCACAAGTTTTATGTAGACACACAACTAGCAATTATTCTATGTACAATTGTCCACTATGATTGAATTGGAACCTAGTACTCTGAAGAAATATTCATAGAAACTATTTGGAAATATGTGATAGTATTATACTATTATCTATATAGATTTGTAGTGATTTCATCTCTAACTATTAATTTACACCCTCATTAAAAAATTACATTGGTTGTTGTGATACTAGAAATATAATATTGGAATTCAATGAGGCAAAATTAATAGATAACAAGACTTGTTAACTTCTATTATGAGTAAGAACACTAGCTACCTTTAGTTGTGAAAGAATTCCATATTGACCAATGTGATAATTAACAATATATTGAAGGAAAATATAAATGTACAATATTCATTTAACTACATTTAACAACAAATTTATTATGTCTTTTTATTGTTATTACTTCATGCTAATTTGCAGAGTTATCCATTGCGAATTTGTTCATTTGTTTTGGTACTCATTGTGCAAAAGTAAGTGTAAGGGAATTTAACTTCCTGGTAGGAATTGTCCATTATAAATATTTTATGTGAGTATTTATGAGGAGAACAAACTAATTTACAAAACACTAAAAAATTCTTAACTATATCTACAATTTTAGATCTAAATTGACCAATGGGTTATTTCCTATGAGCTGTTATAAAGCATTCATGTTCCATGCTTATTTCATTAGATCATGGTAGAATAAGGGCTCTTCAACCCCTACATTATAATATTAAGAAGAAATTTGGTGACATTGAAAGATCAACTAAGCTATTTTCTAATTCAACCTTTTGTTTTCTTTTTCAGTGAAAAAATCTCTTCTCCATATGCTAACAAAATATTATATATCATTATCATTTCTTGGCTACAAGATTGATTATAGGAAGCTTAAAGGTTTCTCAACTATAGTAAATTCTCAATTAAGTATTATAATTTAGAATATATCTTAAAGATTCCCTCAATATCATTTTTCAAATTGGAAGGTACATCTTTATGCCACATTCTTTCTAAGTAAATGTGGGTTAACAAGGAAATCAACAATGTTGGGGGTGGAGGGGTGCGTCCACACAAGAAGGACATGGTGGACCAACCATATGAGTGAATGGGAATTTAGGATATAATGGATGTGGAAGTCACCCCCCAAAGAAGAAATATAATATGGTACTAGCATATCGAAGAGAAAATAAAGCCGAGAAAATTTTGTGGATCAAAATTACAAAAGCGATAATAAAGAGGAATGAAAGGGAGGGGATCTCACCATTTTGGTACGATGAATTCCAAGGTTTGTTCCCAATGCACTAATAAAGGAGAAAGGATATTGTAATGAGGATGCATAGAGGGTTATCAAGTGTAATATCCACATGAAATCACTAAGCATATTCTTAAGATAGATTATCCCAATATTGGAATGCTAAATTCACCCTACCTATCAATTGAAACTTTAATATTCAATATTATTTGTTTTCTCTACTTGTACTGTGCATATTATGTAGATTATGAGTGTAAAAATCATTTTGGTATTAGATATATATATATATATATATATATATATATATATATATATATATATATTTCCATGTTAATTTATGAATGTGAAAATATTTTATGCTAATATATACATTATATTCCCAGATTGCTTCATGGAGGGACAATGATATGATTTTATGTGATAATTGTTTGGCTCGTTCCATTATGTTGAACATGATTCCACTGAATGGTTATTAATAGCATAAGGAAAAGCCGTTTTTGGTCATGCAATTATAACATTACATATGGGACTATCTCGTGTATGGTCTTTGCGACCCCTAATTGAAATTTGTTCTAACTTAGTTATATTTTTCAATTATTAAATCCGATTTGAAAATTTACCAATATTTTTCTACTTGCCGATTTTTATCATATTGGATCTATTATAAATTTTGGGCCTCTAGTATACATATTTCCATCTAGATTGAGCCAAAAAATTGTTAGTTTATTTTAGCTCAGGAAATGTGCAACCTATCTTTAGAAATGCACACCTTGCCTCATGAAACACGCTCATTATCTTAGGAAATGCACACCTTTCCTCTAGAAATTGACACTCGACATTAGAAAATGAATTCGATGTACTAGAAAATGCATGTCACACCTCATGAAATGAAGGCCTTTGTTTGTGATGCTTGAACAAATTAACCTTTCACAAGATTTATCTCATCACCCTCCTAACAATGAATTTGTCTTCCTAAATATTCATAGAAACTAGTTGAATGGATTGGATATGATGATACCTTTTCCCCTATAGTAAGATACTAATCCATTAGATCAATTATTGCACTAGTTGTGCAGATGGGGTGGAAGATTCACCAAATGGATGTAAAAACAACATTTCTCAATGGATTTATTGAGGAGGAGGTGTACATCAAGCAACCATAATGCTTTTATACTTTTAACTGAGAGTTTCATTTGTGCATACTCAAGCAACCACTGTATCATCTCAAACAAGCACGCCATGCTTGGTACACAAGGATCGATAGTTATCTCTCCGGTTTTATTTTCACCAAAAGTGAGGCAGATGTAAACTTTTATCTTATTTTTATAGAAGGTAAATTTCTCATTATTGTCTTATATGTTGATGATCTAATTTTAATTGGTGATGAGAAGTTGATAAGATATTGCAAGGACTTTGCATGGGAGTTTTAAATGAAAGACATGGGTCTCATGCACTACTTCCTAGGGTTGGAACTATGGCAAGGCAATGGGGAAATATTTGTCTCTCAATGAAAGTATGCAAATGAGATGCTACAAAATTTTAACATGGAGAGTTGCAAACCCATGGAGACACCTCTAGCAACTAATTGGAGGAAGGATGATGCCACTTCAAGTAAATAAGTGGATGCTACTATTTATTGGTAGCTCATGAGTTCAATCATGCATCTTGTGAACACATGACCAAATATGTGCTATGCAGTCAAAGAGATGAGCCAAGCTATTGTTAGGGAAACCAGTTTATTTTGGAAGGAATGTAAGCATGTTTTATAGTACCTCATAGGCACAACCCATTTTGGACTATGGAACAAATGGACATAGGGAGTTAAGTTGTGTGGCTTCATAGATGCATATTGGGCAGGGTGTCCATCCAATCGAAAGAGTACATCATGTGGAATTTTCTTAGGTCCCTATACTACTAGTGTAGCTGCTTATTATTATTGTCATTGTAGACCACTTTCATTGTTTTTCCCATGTAGTTCCCATATTGTCATTATTGTGCCCCATAGAAACCCACTATTGTTGTTGTTGTGCCCTTACACTATTATTGTTATGTAGGATATGATTATATTATGACCCCTTAGACTCCTATATATATATAAATGATGTACTTTCAGTTTTATCATACAATAATTATTCATTTATGTAATTTAAATGAGTTTTCCCCCTCGAAAAGGATAATTTTTAAGTCGTTGATCTATCTTTTTATGAGCCGGTTGGATAACATTTGGTATCAAAGCTTTGGGTTCTAGGGTTATGCTGCTTCAAGCATCTCATCATGGAATTTTTGCTATAAGATTTTTTCTATGAAGCTTCATAAGCTGAAATTGTAACGATGTGGAGCAAAAACCTTGGTGAAATTTGCGTACAAATTTTAGATATTTTTTCACTATATTTTTGTAGATTTGATCAGAGGAAGTTAGGGTTTTTGCAAGCTCTAGAATTCCATCTAAAACATGTGACCTACATAAAATCGTCATAAATTTCTCTCTGAGAATCAGATTTGAATTTCATAAAAAGTGATGGAGACAGGATGGACTATAAATTTTTGGGTATCATTTTGAAGGCCAAAGGTTGAAACACCGACTCGTGGCACTCCATAGAAGTTCGCTCTACTTGACCCATGCATAATAAGGACAATGTGGGCGATTGGTCATAACTCTTTCTTGAAGATTCCAATATTGGTCTGACTTGTGGGTTTGGAAAGAAGGCTCTAAGGGATACTCCAGGATATAATTTTATATCTTGGAGATTTGCAATTATAGAGATACAACAAATTCAATATCTTGCTCCAATAAAGCAAGAAACCGGTGTGTATTTTTTAAAATTTTCATAAATTTTGTTTGAAAAATCAGTTTGAATTGATTCAAAGGGTGTAATGAACCATATATATCATTTTTTTTATTTAAAATTTCCTTGAAACAAAAAAATGGATACACCTAGTAAGAAACCAAAAATATCTTCTATGACACATAAAGAAGAGGAATAAATTCAACATGACATATCAAAATTATGAGACAAAGTGCAACGCATTTCACTCTCGGAAAGAGTAAAAAAAAAATGAAATGGAAGCTAATATGGATGGTTTGAAGAATTATATAAAATATTACATGTAAGTTTTGAAGGATGGATTAAAATAATATATGGAAGGTTTGAAGGATGGTTTAAAAGTAGATATGGATGGTTTGAAAGAATGTTTGACAAAGTTGCTACAAAAAAGGCTTCCTAATGGTGAAAACATATTAGATGAAGCTCATCATGAGAACAAAATAAGTGTTAATCGTGATTTCGTAGACTCTAATCTTGGATTACAGACCCACCATATTCCAAATATTGATATGAGGAAGTTTGATGGCAAGGCTCTGATAACATGGATACTACAAATGGAGCAATATTTTGATCTCCATAATGTGCAACACACACAAAAGGTACACATTGCAACTTTATATTTAGAACACAATATGTTTGTATGATATTGAAGGCTTTGTTATCATAAACCACTTGTCACTTGGTCAATTTTTATGGATGAAATGATATCACATTATGATGATACAAAGACAAACACCTTCTATAGCCAATTGATAAATCTCAAACAAAAGGGTTCAATGATGGAGCACATTGAGGACTTCCAAAAATTGAATATAAGGGTAAATGATATTACATAGGAAACTAGGATTGATGTCTTCATAGAGAATTTAAAGGATAACATTGGGCATGAGGTTCACCTTTGGGAACCTGATTCATTGGAGAAGGAATTCAGGGTGGCAAGAAAAGTTGAAAGAAAAATTATGGAAACAAGGAAGTCTACCACTCACAACTATAAATATGGAAGTGTTACTACTCGTAACCTTCCAGAACCTATAAGGTTGACACCAAAAAAATTGGAAGAAAAAAGAGAAAAATGGCTTTTCTACAGTTATGATAGAAAATACACTAAATTTCATAAGTGTGCTAAGAATAAATTATTTTACATAGTTTTCGAAGAGGAGGAAGAAAAGCAGCAAGAAACCTCAAAAGAAGAGGATATACACCAAGAACCAACCCTATAGAAATAAGAAATGAACCTGACCATATCTTGTAATGCATTGGCAAGAATTACCACTCCTCAAACTCTCAAGATAGAGGGACATAACAAGAAGAAAAAGGTAATAGCATTGAATGATTTGGGTAGTGCCAATAATTTTATTCATTGTATGGTAGAGAGGGAACTGAATCGCTTCCTATATCTAGCACCAGAGTGTCAAGTGATGTTTGCAAATGGAGGAACTATAAATTTCTATGGAAATTTCCATAATATCAATCTAACCATGGGGGAATATTTTTTTAATATTCCAATGATTTTCATTCCAATGGGTCGTGTTGATGTTGTACTAGCAGCCTATTTGTTACAATCTTTAGGTACAATAGATTTTAATTTTGAAGAACGTTTATTGAATTTTTTTTGGGAAGGAAAGGAAGTTGAATTAATGAGTATCACAGGGAAATTAAGAAATATAATCAACTCTAATGGCATGAAAAGGATTCTAAATAGATAAAAACATAGTGTAATTACATAATTAAGCTCACTAGAGATTCAAACATCAAAATCGTCTATTTCTCCAGATCTCCAAAAAATCATGGACAAATATTCCAAGGTATTTGAGACTCCCAAAAGCCTCCCACCTATTCATGATGAATATCATGCTATTCATTTTATTCTAGGAAGTTTCCCTCCAATCGTCATGCCTTACAGATATTCCTATGTCCAAAAGAGTTAAATTGGATGTATGATTTTAGAAATGCTAGAGCTCAGTGTAGTTCAACCTAGTCAAAGTCATTTTTTTGCTCTAGTAGTATTGGTGCATAAGAAGGATCGATCATGTAACATGTGTATGGATTACATGGAGCTCAAAATCCTCACTATTAAAGGTAAAATTTCCATTCATGTCATTGATGAATTGTTGGACGAATTGCATGGAGAAATTTACTTCACCAAGTTGGATCTTCATTCAGGATGTCATCAAATTAGAATGTGTCAGGAAAAATACTGAGAGGGTGGGAGGTGAATCAATATTTTTAAAAACTCAGAATGATAATTTTCTTTTCTGAAATGCATAGGCGACTTGACTAAACCCAACTAGCATATATACATGACTCTTGTAGAAGAAACTATTGTATGCTCAATAAACTTGTAAAACAACTAATCCTTTATCTGTTAAACTTTAAACACAATGTAGGAGATTTAGCAGGCATTTGATAAGTAGTAAACAGGTGTAGTAATAATAGAATAAAGTATCACACATAAGTAACACACATGAACAACAGGATTTAAGGTGGAAACCCAATTGGGAGAAAACCACCATCGTTGTTGTCTCAATCTTAAAAAATTATTAATATCAAAAAAAATTTACATTCTTGTACAGGTGTAGACTCATACTAGTATGCAAGCACACACCTATTAAAGGCTACAAACTTCACTCATTCTCCAACTCTTATTAGAAGGGAGCTCCAACCCCCTGATCTAATCACCAGCTACTACTAGTAGGAAGCTTGGACTTCCTCACTAAAGGCTCCAACCCTAAACAACACCCATGGACCACGTTTCATAAATTTTCACACTAGATCCAATATCAACACTTAATCTCAACAATAAAACTATAACTCATCAATCCCTAACACAATTGAATCAACCAATCACTGAAACCCAATCAACTTAATCAAAACTCAACCAATCAACTGGAACAGTCATATCACTGTAACCAATACACATATTTGAACTCAAAATATTATATTAATACACATAATCAACTACAACCCTGATCATTCAAATGCCAAGATGTATACACTACTTCACTTAAGGAAACCCGCCTATATACACACCTTTCTGTAGAGAAACTCCCGTACAGATCTTAATATAATGAAAACTGAAAACTTGTAATTCTTAATCAGACATAGAGTTGACCAAAGATATTCTGAAATATTCTGTTAGCTTATAGAACTATGATATAGTCAACATCATCAATAACATTTTCAACCAATCAATATTTAAAAAAATTCAACTTCATCATTTAATCAATTCTACTATAGACATTATCACTCAACCCAAATCAACATGAGGAAATCATTGACAAAGAGTGGAGAAGTAGTAGCACTAATCCGGTTGATCAATTATCTATGAACATAAACCCTTACTTTATATATACATCATTTTGAAGAAGCGAACCCACATGTATACGAACGTTTCCCGTGACCAACCAATGTATAGATTTGCAAATTTTGACCTAAAATTGCACAGCTCTTCAGAACTTCAGAAATATAGAGATCATAATATTTAGAGATAAAAACATGCGTCAGTATTTAGATCTAATCAATCCATGAGTAGATCATACAATGTAAATTCATTCCAGGTCTCATGATCCTAATCCATCATTATGTTCATTGGTGTATAATTATTTTAGATCTATGTGAAAATTATGGCCCTTACAATGAAAATATACTTCAGATTGAAGCATTGATCAAAAACCATTTTACTTTCACATATATCAATTTGATCATCACTTCCTTATATATTTTAGCCCTTATCCAATACCGCGGGTCAAAATACACTAGTGCCTGTGGTAATATTTGACAGGATCAATATCCATTTTTGCAGTCATTACTATGGGTCAATACATGGTAAGGACCCCTGGTACTTAGAATACCATCGTGCAAAAACCATACACTTCTCTGCTTCACCAAACTCATGTGTATACATGACTTGGCCTTGATGAACCCACATATAAATGTTCAAATATTCACCTGTATCGAACTTCTGATTATTGTCTATACACCCTTGACCCATCATTTTGGTATTTTATTCCATCATTTTGTCACCTCTCAATTGACCTATGGATGCATATAGTTATCATATACTTTTTTTGTTACAGGTGAGTTTCCATCAAGGACAACACAAGAATCAGAATGCCAATAGAATGAACACTGAAGACATTCCAAAAATAGAATTTAGAACTCATGAGGGTCATTATGAAGTTTTGGCCATGCCTTTTGGCTTTACCAATGCGCCTTCTACATTTCAAGGTTTAATGAAATCTGTTTTTAAACCCTTCCTTAGAAAATTGTTGTTATAAATTTTTGATGATATACTAATCCAGAACAGGTCTTGGAAGGATCATGTTCAACATATTGAAATGGTGCTCAAGCTATTGGAGGAGAAACAATTATATGCAAAAACCTCCAATCGTTTCTTTGGAGTATAGGAAGAGGAATATCTGGGTCATATTATATCTCATGAGGGTATTAAGGTAGATCCTAACAAAATTAAATCCATTAAGAAATGGAAAATCCCCACAACCATAAAGCATATTCAAGCATTTCTCATGTTGACAAGGTATTATCGCAAGTTTGTTAAGAATTATGGTAGAATTGTAGAACCTCTAACAAAATTATTAAAGAAAGATGAATTTTCTTGGATTCCCTAAGAAAATAAGGCCTTTGAACATCTTAAAAAAGAAATGTTCCAAGCATCAGTCTTAGCTATGCTAGACTTCACAAAAACCTTTATTATGGAATGTGATGCCTCAGGAAATGGAATTGGTGTTGTTTTAATGCAAGAAGGAAGACCGATTACTTTTGAAAGGTGTCCAATTAGAGGAAAGTATTTACACATACCTATTTATGAGAAGGAAATATTGGCAATGCTACATGCACTAAAGAAATGGTGACCTTAACTAATGGTAAGTCGTTTCAAGGTAAAAACAGATCATGATAGTACTAAATACCCTTTGTAATGAATATTATCTCTAGAAGAGAAGCAAAAATGTTCGATTATGAATTTGAAATGTCACAAAGATGTTCGATTATGAATTTGAAATCATCTATAAAAAGGGGAAGCAAAATGTTGTTGTTGATTCACTCTCAAGAGAGGACGAGTATGTAGAATGATTTATTTGTACCATTTACCCAAAAATATAGGATAACCAAGGCAAGGTATGAATGGAAGAATGACGAAGAAATTTGGGTGCTCATTCAAAAGTTGCAACAACATCCTAGTATGTCTGATACATTTTCTTGGAAAAATGATTCATAATGGTACAAAGATCACTTATATCTTTGTAAGAATTCCCAACTCAAACAAAATCTTCTTTTGGAATTGCACACCTCACCCTCAGGAGGCAACTTAGGATTTCTAAAAACTTACCATAGGGTCAAGAAGGGATTTTTTTGGGAGGGCCTTAAATATGATATTAAAAAGTTTGTGGTGGAATGTTTCATTTTCCATCAAAAGAAAGTTGACGCAATTAAGACCCCAGATCCGTTATAGCCTTTAGTCATTCCAAGTCAACGTTGGGAGGAGGTTCCAATATATGTTATCACAGGTTTACCCAAGTCTGAAGGAAAGAGTGCCATCATGGCGGTAGTTGATAAAATTACCATGTATGCACATTTTTGTGCATTATCTCATGCATTTAAAGGTAGTATAGTTGCTACTGCATTTATGGAAAAAATTCAAAATCCACATGGAAACCAAAAGATTATTGTAAGTGACAGAAATCCCACTGTCACTGGAAAATTTTGGATGGAATTATTTTCTTGTCTCGGTAATCAATTAGCTCATAGCTCATATTGTCATCCTCAATCTGATGGGAAAGGCGAGATTGTGAAAAAATGTTTGGAATGATATCTTCGTTGCTTTGTATCTGATAAACGAACATAATGGATGAAGTCGTTACCTTTGGTTGAATGGTGGTATAACACTTCCTTCCACACTACAACAAGAAATACCCCATTTATGGCACTTTATGGATATCATCTACCATCCATCACATCATATTTAAAAGAAATTTCTAAGGCTCAAGTAGTGGAAGTTCACATTGAGAATCAGAAACAAGTTCTCCAACTCTTAAAGGATAACCTCAGTTTGGTGCAATATTGAATAAAACAATAGGAAAATTAACATCGCAGCAAAAGAAGTTTTGATGTAGGTGACAACATATTTTTACGGATACGACCATACAAATGAAAGTCCCTCAAGAAATCTAAGAAGGATAATAAATCATCACCAAAGTAAAATGGTCCTTACAAGGTTTGGCAAAGGGCTGGTACTATGGAATACAAATTGGAGCTTCTTACATCTTCTCAAGAGCACCTAGTATTCCATATTTCATGCTTAAAGAAGGTTATAGGTGACAAGCTCCCAATTCAAACAATATAACCATAACTTGGAAAGGAAGGAAACATCACATTGGAACCTAAAGCAATAATAGAAACAAGAACCCCACAACTAAAAAATCGATCAATTTCAGAGTATCTCATCAACTGGAAGAACTTACCCGTCGAAGATTCACCAAGGGAGGATGAGAATTTTATGCAGAATAATCTAGAACAACTAAAGCATTGAGGACAACACTTTTTCGAAGGAGATGGGAATATTAGGTCCCTGTACAACTAATGTAGCCCCTTATTGTTATTTTTAGTGTAGCCTCCTTTGTTATGAAACCAACTCACAAAAAGATAGAAAAGAAATATCAATGCCTTAGAAATAATCCTCTTCGAGGGGGAAACCTCCTTTACATTACACAAATGAATGATTCTTGGATGATACAAATGAAAAGACCTCCTTTCTATATATAGGAGTCTAAGGGATCATAATATAATCAGAGCCGACATAACAATCATAATGTAAGGGAAAAATAATAACAATAGTGGGCTTCTATGGGGCACAATAATAACAATATGGGGACTACATGGGCACAACAATATAACAAGGAGGTTGGACTAATAACAATAAGGGGTTACACTAGTATTATAGGGACCTAACATGCCCCTCTCCTTCAAAAAGTGTTGTCCTCAATGCTTAAGTAGTTCTTGATACTTCTGTACAAAATTATTGTCCTCCCATGTGTAATATTCAGTGGGTAAGTTCTTCCACTTGATGAGATACTCTGAAATTGATCGATTTTGTAACTGTCTGGTTCTTGCTTTTATGACTACTCCGGGTTCCAATATGATTTTTCCTTCCTCGTCAAGTTATGACAATATTGTTTGAACTGGGATCTTCTGCAACTTTTGAATGAGTGGCCACACTTCTTCATCCTTCTTCCATTCATCTCTTGCTTTGTCTATCCAATTTGGTTGGATAATAGAAATAACAGAAAACACTACTTCCACATCCTCGTCCTTTCTTGAGAGTGCATCTACAACAACATTTTGCTTCCCTTTCATGTAGATGATTTCAAATTCATAACCCAACATTTTTGTGACGCATTTTTCTATTCTCCTAAAGATAATATTTCTTCTAAAAAGTATTTAAGACTATCATGATCCATTTTTTCCTTGAAGTGTCTTCCGATTAGGTAAGGTCGCCATTTCTTAAGTGCATGTAGTATTACCAACATTTCCTTATCATAAATAGTTTTCTTGAGATGTAGCCATAAAAATACCCAATCACCTACATCAAAACTTATTTCACTGCGATGTTGATCTACCTATTGTTTCATTTGATTCTACACCAAAGTGGCATTATCCTTTAAAATTTGGAGAACTTGTTGTTGATGCTCGGTGTGATCTTTCACTGCTTGAATATTTTTCTTCTTGATATGTCCTTCTATATTGAGAGTTTAAGGAGTGGTAATTTCTTCCTATGCATTACAACATATGGTCGGATTCATTTCTTGATGCTCTATGTGATCTTTCACCTTTAGAACAATTTTCTTCTTCATATGTTCTTCTACCTTGAGAGTTTGAGGAATGGTAATTTCTGCCAATGCATTACAAGATATGGTCAAATTCATTTCTTGATGCTCGATGTGATCTTTCACTTCTTGAACATTTTTCTTCTTGATATGTTCTTCTATCTTGATAGTTTGAGGAGTGGTAATTCCATCGAATGAATTACAAGATATGGTTGGATTCATTTCTTCTTTGTCGATGTTATCTTTCACTTCTTGAACCTTTTTCTTCTTGATATGTCCTTTTATCTTGAGAGTTTGAGGAGTGGTAATTCTTTCCAGTGCTTTACAAGATATGGTTAGACTCATTTCTTTTTTATCTCAGGTTAGTTCCTGGTGTATATCCTCTTCTTTTGATGTTTCTTGATCATTTTATTCCTCCTCTTCGCAATCAATGTAAAATAATTTCTTCTCATCACACTTACAACCTTTAATGTATTTGTTATCATCATTGTAGCAAAGCCATTTTGCTCATTTTTCTTCCAATTGTTGTGTTGTCAACCTTGTAGGTTGTGGAAGGCTAGGAGAAACAACACTTCCATATTTATAGTTGTGAGGGGTAGACTTCTTTTTTGCCATGATTTTTCTTTCCACTTTTGTTGCCAACATAAATTCATTCTCCAATGAATCAGGTTCCCAAAGATGAACCTCATGTTGAATGTTATCCTTTAAAGTCCCTATGCATATATCAATCCTCTGCTTCTCCGGAATATCAATTTACCTTGTATTTAATTTTTGAAATTTCTCAATGTGCTCTGCCATTTAACACTTTTTCTTGAGATTTATCAATTGGCTAAAGAAGGTGTTTCTCTTTGTATCCTCATAATATGCTATCATTTTCTCTGTGAAAATTGACCATGTAACAAAGTGGTTTATGAGAAAAAAGCCCTTTATACCAAAAAAATTGATCCGGTTCTAAATATGAAGATGCAATACATACCTTTTGTAATAGTTGCATCTCATGTAGATCAAAATATTGCTCCATCTGTAGTATCCAATTTATCAAATCCTTTCCATCAAACTTCCTCATATCACCTTTTCTTGATTTTAGGATCTCGATCTTGAAACGACTGTAACTATATAATTTCATATCTCCAAGTTCTAAACTTGCATCCTACAGTAGCCCTCTACGTTCTCCTTTTAACCTCACAAGCTAGATCAAGATTGGATTCTAGAAGGAAGAGTTATCTCAAATCACCCACGATGTCCCTATTATAGACTGGTTCAATAGATTGCACTTCTATGAAGTGGCACGTGTCACTGTTTGAACCTTAGGATGTAAAAACCATATACATAAAACTAAAGTCCATCCTCTTTCTACAACTTCTTATGAAATTTCAATCTGATTCTCAGAGAGTAGGTTATGATGATTTTCCCAAGGTCACCTATTTAGAATGTAATTCGGGAGTTTGCACAAACCCTAACTTCCTCAGATTATATCTCCGAGAATATAGCGAGAAAAGCTCTAAGATTTGGACCTAAGATTCATCAAGCTTTCAGTTCAAATGGGTTATATGTTTACAGTTTGAACCTTCATAGGAAAACTATTATAGTGAAAATTCTATGATGACCTGTTTAAGATGTAATTTTGGAGCTTGCAAAAACCCTAACTTCCTTAGGTCATATCTATGAAACATTAGTGATATAAGATATGAAATTTGGACTAAAGGTTTAGAATGATTTCTTCTAAAATGGGTTTTATTTTTAGCTTTTGAAACTTCATAGTGAAAACATTATAGCGAAACTCCCACGATGACTTGTTTGGAGCAGTGAAACCCTAGAATCCAAAGCTCTGATACCAAATGTTATGAAACTAGCTCACAAAAAGATAGAAAAGAAATATCAACGCCTTATAAATTAGCCTCTTCAAGGGGGAAACCTCCTTTACATTACACCAATGAACAATTCTTGGATGATACAAATGAAAAGTCCTCCTTTCTATATATAGGAGTCTAAGGGGTCATAATATAATCAGAGTCGACATAACACTAATAATGTAAGGGCACAATAATAAAAATAGTGGGCTTCTGTGGGGCACAATAATAACAATATGGGGACTACATGGGCACAATAATATAATAAGGGGGTTGTAGTAATAACAATAACTAGTTACAGTAGTAGTATAGGGACCTAACATCCTTATTGTTATTGTTTTTCCCATTTAGTCCCCATATTGTTGTTACTGTGCCCCATAGAAAACCATTATTGTTATTGTTGTGCCATTACATTATTATTGTTATGTAGGCTCTGATTATATTGTGACCCCTTAGACTCATATGTATAGAGAGAAGGTCTTTTAATTTGTATCATCCAAGAATTCTTCATTTATGTAATGAAATGGAGGTATCCCCCCTCGAAAAGGATAATTTTTAAGTCATTGATATATCCTTTTGTGAGCTGATTTCATAACAAATTTCTGGTGTTGGGTTCACAACTATTTCTTGGTACAATAGGAAGGAAATATTTAGGGTGCTCAGCTCAACAAAACTAGAATACATGGCTAAAAGTCAAGCAACGTGTGAGGTGATCTAGATGACAAAGATACTTGTTGGATTGGTTGGTCAGATGATGGATCCGACTATGATCTACTATGATAATCATAGTTTCATCAAGATCTTTGAGAAATATGTTTTTCATGATCGATCCAAGCATATAGATATATGGTATTACCATTTATGGGTCTGTGTGCAAAGGTGGATAATGTTGATTCATTACATTATGACAGAGGAGCAAAATGCTGACATTTTGACAAAGGCATTATCAAGAGGTAAGTTTGACTTCCATAGGTGAAAGATAGGGGTGGTTGATAATTACTTTCTTGCTAAGAGGGAGTGTTGAAAAATGCAGTAAGAAATTATTAACTTGATTTTTGTCTTGATTAAATTGAGAAAATTCGAATTTACACATCAACAAACAACTTGGATGCAGTTAACTTATGTGACATGGCTTGTGTCACCTAGTTTACTTAGTAAATCAAAGTTGAAGGAGTTAGAGTTAATATAAGAATGTTTGATTGCTAATTTGTAGCAATTAAGGTCAATTATCGTAACTCGTGTTCAGTTAAACTAGTTCCAACTATTAAAGGAACTAGTGGAAGGTCTGTTGTCGAGTGGGACTTCAGTCAAACTTAGTGATCATCCAATTAACTGACCAATCAACCCAAAATAGCTAGTGCATGTAGATAATTCGAGTTACCCAGTTTTTGGTCAATTTAGAGTGTCCTAAATTGCTGCATTTAATTGTCAATCCAAGATTCGTAAGCTGACGAAGTGTGGTGCACTATATGTGCAAGAAAACCTAACTCTTACTTTTTGTCGTCTTTGGTTTTTTTATTTGTTTTGGGGGTTTTTTAATCTTGGTTGGCTTCCTAATGTGAGAGGGAAATTCTAAAAGATAAGCATGGATATAAATGTTCAAGTCAATGATGTCCTTTATAATGATTTCCCAAACTTCGAACTTCAAAAGGGGTTTAAAACATGCAATGACAAAATTAATTCCCAAAACAAAATGAAAATGTGCCACTGTACTAGTCAAACAAACAATGAATTATTGATCATGAAATCCAAGAATTGCAAGAACCGTAAAGCTAAAATCAAATTACATCAACTCATGTTCTGACCCCTCACCATTAGTCTCGCTAGGCTTTCAGAGGTAATCATAAAGAACTTGAGCAATCTCATATCTAATTTGCAGAAAAATAAACTAATATCAAATTACACACTCATACTTCAATCCCTTGCCATTAGTCTCGCTATGGATTTCAGAGGTAACTAATAATGACATGAGTAATTTAATAGCTATTCTAACTAATAAAGCAAATGTACAAAACTGAAATAAATAAAACAATGTTGGAATTAAAAACTAAGAAAAATAAATCAGCAGAAAGATAACATTGTTTCCATGTCATTAGTCATTGTAAAGCTATGTGCAAATGCCCGAGCTGCCTACTGTAATCTGTAACAATGACACTGATCAGTTAACGACATTATAAAATCATGTAAAATTATGGATAGAAATAAAATGTGAATACCATAAGCAATGCAATATATACACATGAATGATTATGGCATAAGGAATGTAAATAAATAAAGCATGAAACTATATAACAATAAACAAAACCTCGGTGTGTATAGGGGCCCTTTGCACAACCTCGGGCAGTCAGCTATCAACCACGAATTGAGCTTATAAACAGAGTCTTCTCATGTATTCAAAATCCAATCATAACATAGAAATAAGGTCACGACAAAGTGGGCTCGTTAACAGTCAAAATTACATTACAAAAGCTAACTACTACGCATATGAGAACGCATTATTTATAACAGAGGATGACATAACTACTTTCCTACAATCTCTGCTGATAAGAGACACGTGAACAACCACATCCAGAAATCTAGCATTATGGCTGCTATGAAGATTAAATCTTTGGAAGGTGGCTGTTGGATTCGTCTTATGGAGCAGTCCACAGGTGTTGATATGTCCCCTAATATTTAGGAATGCCCACGCAAGTCTTCACATGGTGAAAAATAGAGTTTTGTCACCGTAGGACTCTTAGGTTGACCACCGCTTGAATACCTTTGACCATGGCCTCTTTTGATGAATTTGACTAAGCTAATAGGACTCGGTCCATGTCCACATTGTTTCCAACTTGCCCATGTGGCTCAATTTTCCTGAAGACACCTACAATATAGACTTTAACAAAACAACTGTGAAAAGTTGAGCTGGCTGCGGAAAGTGACAACATTCCACAGCTCATATGAAAAAATCTAGTTCAAACAACAACACAAAGACATGGTCAAGAAACCACTTTAAATAATCTTTTATAACTAATATGCAATGATACTGATGACTTAGGAGGTTTAGATGAATGGAAAGAAGCTAGAAAATGGTGTAAGAAAGATGCAAGTTTGGAACTCAACATACCCCCACTGTGAAGGGGTTGCATGTCCTCATCCAACCAAAATTTTGACTATCCCCCCTTCAAATCATATGTTTTGAAGCTTTTGCCAGTACATCTAGCCCCCTTCCTCTCTTTCTTGGTGATGCTAATATCCTAGGCTTCTTCATGAAGCATCTGAATTTAAGATTGATCAGTGCTCTACTTATCTTCTTGCACTTTTTCTTCAATTTCTTGTTCTTTTTCTGCCAGAGCCCGAGATGTAGCATGGTATTATCATGGATGATATTCTCCAGTTTTCTCTGCTCTTTTAGTGCTTCATTTTCATTTTTTATATGTCTATTTAAAACCTCCAACTCAAAGACTTCTTGTTTTAACGACCAGACTAGAGCTTCTTGTGTTGTGTGAGGCTGAGTGGATAAAGTGCTGAGACCCGTGGTTGTTCTTTCTAAGGGTTCTATTTAATCATATAACTCTTGCTGCTTTGGATCTATCTCGGGTTTCGTTTTCCTTGGGCTGTCCCCGAAATGATGTGGAGGAGAATTGACTTCAAAATCTGGCCGAAAAGGACTCATGTCAACATCTTGAGGACTAGTTTCAACGTTTGACTGAGAATGAGGTGGAGTACAACCAGTTGGATTTTGTTTAAGTGTTCCTCCTCCCAAATCAATAAAATGGGGTCCTTTTGTTTGTGCTTTCCTCCACTTTCCTTTAAGCCTGGCGCTTCTTCTTACATGCTATGGACTACTGTCTTTTTCCATATGTTTTTCTTTTCCTTTATTTTTGGCCATAGCTGACTGTTCCTGAAGGTGAACTAGTCTCTCAGACAATACTTGATGGTCCTCTTCTGAGGAAGATGTTTGATGCACAACCTCAATGCTTCTTTTCTCTTTTGATTTTATTGGATTTTTACCCTCAGCCTTTTCCTTCCTCCTTTTAGACAGTATTTCTTCTCTACTGGTTCTTTCAACTGTGTTAGTAGGAGCGGTTTGGGTTTTATCACCTATTCTCTTTCTTATACTTCTTTTTGGTGTACTGCCTTCAGGGGTTTCTTGGGTTTCTTCAAAGAAATTTCTAATTAAAAACTGCTCCCAGGTGTCCTTTTTCTCTTTTAATTGTTTTTCTATCAAGATTTTCACGAGACCATGGTGATACAAATGTGGTTCTACGTCCCCGAGATGCTTTTGGATGGTTACAAACATATTTTACAAACTGTTTAGTAACAAGTATGGTAGATTGAGGGTCTGGTTCTCTAAAAAGTTCATGAAAACTCATGTATGATACATGTACATTGCCCCAAAACGACCCTCACATGTTATGAACTTTTGAATAAATAACAGTAAACTAGCCCATTTTTCTTCTAAGGCATTAACAAGAATTCGTCTTTTGAATATAGTCACATCCATACCTGGGTTACGTAGGATCACTCTCCAAGCTTCCTCGTCAATGATCACTCTCCAAGCTTCCTCGTCAATGATCTTATTCTTGAACCAACATTCACCTTCTTAAGGGAGTTTTGTAGCAGCTGCTATGGTTGCCACAGTCAATGTAAATTTGAGGTCCCCAATTTCCACCTCCAAACCATTGAAAGACCTCACAAAAGTTTTTGTTACCTCCTTATTGTAGCCTTTAAAATTTTGAATAAACCGAATCCATTTTGCCTCTTTGAATATGTCTTTGACTTGCAGGTATCCTTCCATAATTTTGGGTCCCTCTGGTTCTGCCCTCAACAACCGATCCATCCTTCGTTCTGTTCTTTAAAACTCGTCTGTGTGAGGATGGTTTAACGAAGGTAAGATGGCTGAATTAGCGGAAATGAACAGGGTTTATGAAGGAGATCAGTGACTGTAAGCAGATATCAGAGAATAGGTACACAAAATGAAGCGGAACAGAAAACAAAATGGGGTGAAGGCTTATGTGAGCGCAGTGGAAATGTAGCCGTGAGGTTAATAGGACAGTAGGGGGAGTAAAGTGCATCCAGTAGTATTTAAAATTGGGTGGCTATAAAGTAGACACAAGCACATTTATGAAACAGTTGCGGATTTTGTGCATCTGAGAGAAGCCGTAGTCAAATAAACCACATTCCATAATTACAAGTGGAATATCAAAGTATAGCTGAACACGAATGAAGACCCGAGGCTTGATTATGAGGCTGTTTAACAATGAATGCAAGGATTGTGGGGAATCGTATAGAGATCGTGGAATGGTTATGGAGTTATCAACGCAATCATTGCATATAATGGAGCTATAGTTTAATAACTATGCAAAAATGTGTTTGAATGCCATTTGAAATAAATTTTTGCTCATACCTTGGAATGTTTGTCACTTATTGTCCATAACCTTTGACCAGTTTCTTTCTGTTGATGCCTTTAGGTGCTCCATGTCTTCATACTATGTCCTTGGTCATACTTGCAATTTATTTCTATTATTTACTAACATCTGACTGTTAGTTTTGAAAAACAGAGTGATGGCTATGGAAACTGCTTCTAGCTACCGAAACTGGTTCCAGCTGCGGAAACTGCCACATCAATCATTTGATTGGATGATGACTAACTGAATGAAAATAGTCATAAAAATTTTTATTGGTGGAATGGAATGAATGAAATGGAGTTGAATGAAGTGAAGTGGTGTGGAATGGAAATGAGATGGAGTGGGATGGAAATGAAATGGAATGGAAAGAAAAATGAGAAAGAGAGAGAGATTTGTTTTTTGGAAAACATAGGGTGTCAAGAGTTTCTGATTTTCACCCTGTGTTTTTTGTATAAGACTGCCAATCAGTGATTGGTTTTTAGGCTTATACATTTCATTTTTATTTTTTTTTTAGAAAAGAAAAGAACAAAAGCTAGGTTGGTGGAGAAGAAGGATTCTTCTTCACCAGCCTTATTGCAAAACTATCTTGAAAGATTTTGACAAATTCCTCTCTTGAGAGTGGATTATGATAGATCTTTAGTCGCTAGCCATTCACAATAAGAGGAGTTTGTTGTTCATCAATGGTTTTGATTCTTATCGCTCCACTGCTAAAGACTTTGTCAATCTCATATGGCCCAAGCCAATGAGTCTGAAATTTGCCTTTAAAGTCTTTAAACTTGGAATGAAATAGCAATGTCCAGTCTCCTTCATGAAACTTTTTCTATTTGATGTATTTGTCATGCCACTTAGCTCTTTGATATTGAATTAGATCAATTCTTAGGATTTCCTCTTGTATTTATGTAGGCCCACAAGTCTTCAGGAAGCCTTTCTGCCCAATCTCTTTTGTGTAGATGAATAGTTTTGGTGATGATACTTTCGAGAACTTTGTTTATAGATTCCACTTGACCATTTGCTTGCGGATGGTAAGGATTAGATCTTCTATGCTTGATTTTGTATTCTTCCATCAACTTATCCACCAAGTTGGATGTAAGTTGACTTCCCTGATCTGTCACAATTTCTCTTGGAACACCAAAGCAAGTAAAAATATCCTCATCAAGAAAATTAACAACTAAATTTTCAGTATCAGAAACTAACATTTTGGCTTCTACCCATTTAGTGACATAATCAGTACATACCAATATATACTTCTTTTTCTTAGATGGTGGATTAATAGGTCCAATGAAATCTAAGGACCATTTTTCAAAGGGTTCGATAAGTACCTGTGGTTGCAAAGGCATTTCATTTGAAAGGGTAGGTTTCCCTACTCTTTGGTAATTGTTGCACCTTTTGACATATTGTTTTGCATATTTAAAGAGGGAAGGCGAAAAATATCCCAAAGAAAGGATTTTATAGGCTGTCCTTTTGTCAGAAAAGTGTCTGCTGCATGGTTCATGATGACATGCCTTGAGGATGTCCGACATTTCATCTTCCCTAACACATATCCTGATCACAAGATCTGGCCCTGTTCTAAACAATTCATTAGAAATCCATCAATATTTTGAACTATCCTAATAACGTTTCTTCTTTCACTAGGAAATAGATGTGGAGGTAGTTTCCCTGTAACCAAATAGTTAGCAATATCTACATACCAAGGGGTTTTAGTAGTTACTGCAAATAAATCTTCATCAGGAAACTTATACTCTACAAGATAATATTCTCTAGTATTCAGAATCCTAGACAAGAAATCAGCTACTGTATTTTGTTTCCCTGGTCTATCCAACATAGTAAGATTGAGTTCCTGTAAAAGTAGGAGCCATCTTGTAACTTTGCCATTAGTAACAGGTTTGTTAATTAAATATCTAATTGCAGAATGATCAGTATGAATAAAAGTTTCATAGCCTGTTATATAATGTCTGAACTTATTGATTTCATGAACAACAACTAAGAATTATTTTTCAGTTATAGTATAGTTCAACTCAGTGGGAGTGTATAGTAAATTGCATAAGGGACTAAACCTTTTTCACCCAACATAGCTCCTAGAGCTGTATCTGAAGCATCTGTAGAAATATGAAAAGGGAGTTTCCAATTTGGTCCTCTCAAGATAGGTGCTTTAGATATTCTTGTTTTCAAAGTTTCAAAGGCTGATTGACAATCAAGATCCCATTTGAATTCATAGTCTTTTGTAAGCAGTTTGAAGGGTGGAGATTCTATTTTAGTGAAGTTTTCTATAAATCTTCTATAGTATCCAGTAAATCCTAGAAAAAATATAACATTTCTTTGACAATTTGGAATAGGCAACTTGGAGATGACTTCGACTTTCGATCTATTAACTTTAATCCCATCCCCTGAAATATGATGTCCTAAAACAATACCTTCAATAAACATCATAAAGCACTTTTCATGCCTTAATAAAAGGTTTTTTTCTTTACATCGTATAAGTACTTTTTCCAAATTTCTAATGCTTCTTCAAATGAGTCACCATAAACTGTAAAGTCATCCATATAAACCTCTACATAATCATGCATTAGATCAAAAAAAATTCCTAGTACTTCCCTTTGGAATGTTGCAGGTGCATTACATAACCCAAAGGGAGGCACTCGATAGGAAAAAGTCCCCCATGGACAGGTAAATGTGGTGTTATCTTGATACTTAGGTGCTACTTGAATTTGGTTATACACTAGGGTCATATTCTGAAGATGTATCAAAATTTTCTAATGTGTTTAGAATTTAACTATCCTCACTGATTTCTAAAATGGTAAAGACAGGTTGCATAGTGTCCTCATCATCGACCCATTCATTGTCTCCTACTTCTGTAATTTCTTTTGTTGGAGGATACAAATTGAATTTCTTTGTCGAATTACCATTAGAAATGTACATATCCCGAGATCTACAACTAATGAAAGCATCAGCTATGGATAGCCAAGGTCTTCCTAAGATAAGTGGGTGCCCTCCTAGATTACTCTTGGGAGTCAAGATCATAAAATCTAGTGGATATTCCCAAGAATCTAAGGAGACTGAAATATCTTCTAATACACCGTCTAGTTTGATAATTGATCGATCTACAAGTTTCAGTAAAGTAGGTGTAAAAAGAAGATTAGGAATTTTTAGCTGTTCCATAGTCTGCCTACTCATAATGTTGATAGCAGACCCTAGGTCAATCAAAGTGTTTGGAATTTCTATCCCATTTATATGTGTCTTGACAATTGGACTAGCTGGATCTAAATACTTTTCTATGGTAATTTTTCCCATCATGATATTTGCAATTTTTCCTACCAGGTGGATTCTTCTTGTATCTCTTGGTTTCCTTCCTGGTCTTTTGAGACTCAACTCCTTTATTACTTTTGCTAGAATAGGAATCTCTCTAATGGCTTGTAGCAAGGGAATCTTGATACATAGATTCTTTAATTGATCTAGCAAATCATAGTTAGGCAACAAGATTTTTTTTTCCACCCCTTTATCAATTTGTAATCTTTTAGGGAAAGGAGGTGTGGATGAAGATGTAGGTTTCTCAACTATAGGAGTTGTGGGGGTTGACTTTTCTTTCCCTTTTTGAGTATTTGAGTTTTGAAGAGATGCTCCCTCAGAACCTTTATTGACTTTAAGAGAGTCCTTAGAGGTATCTTTCTCTTGGACATCTATAGAAGGTTTTTCTAGAACTCTACCAGATTTGAGTTGTACATCATTGAGAGGAACAATCATATAGGTAGGAAATTTTTTTCCTTCTATCATGTAAGTATTCTGAGGGTTTTTATTGTTAGGATTTAGTAATGGCTGAGAGGGTAGTTGATTTTTCTTTTGTTGAAATGGAAGCATGAGTTGAGGATTTGAATTTTGTTGAGGAGGTGGTTGTTGAGGAAATCGCAATGAAAGTTGTGGATTTTGATTTGGAAGTTGTGGAGCTTGTTGATTTTGAAAAGATGGAGGATATTGATAAAATTTAGCAAAGCTCCCATAAGGATTTTGCATTCCTTGTGCCCATGATTGATATGGATTTTGAGGTTGGGGCTAAGGTTGTTTCCAAGGGTTGCATTTTGCTGGGGTTGAAAGCTCATGGGGTTGTTAAAACCTCGATTTTGTTGCCCTTGCTGTTGACACCTAATCCTCATGATTGGGTGAATTTATATAAATAATTAAATTAGGAATGTGAACAGTCATCAGGAGATGAAATGAACAGTCACACCCTATTGTATATAACAATAACATACCTGATGGAATAATACGAATCATTTTTTTGCCTAATGGAGTTACTACCTTGCCTGACATGGTATCAAAGCCAACTCCTTTTTTTATCCTTTACGTATTTGTAACTCCTGGTCAGCTCCACTGCTCCCCATATAATTCAACAACTGATTACTTGGGTTCTGTCTGCCATCCCTATGCTCTCTTTACTTGCGCTCTCTGTCTAACATTCATCTGACATGGTATCATATGTCTGAACGATGGACGTTTCATAGGTTTGAATGCTGGACGTTTCTGGTTAAAATAGCTGCCGGGAAACAAGCTTCGGTCTCCATACCTAGACGTTGTCCACGAAGGTTTACATTCTTGTATTCCCAATTAGAAAATCTACTATAATGGAAAACTTTGTCTGTCCTTTTGTAGCACTAGTAGACATTTTATCAAAAGGATAGACAACAAAACGTTTAAAATCCTCCATATTCGACTGGGCAGCAATGTGCCTTGCTAGAAGAGGAACCATTATCGGCCTTCCCACTTTGTCACATCCTTGCATGTAGACAAATTTGTGCTTGAGCTCATTGCCGACCATTTTTTCTGAGATGTATCCAAGGGGTACATAAGTCTGTGTCCATTTTCTATACTTTGAAAACATATCACAAGACTTTTCCACATTTGATTCCAGAGCATGCAATAAACGTAGAAGAGTAGCATCATCTGTAACCTTGGAGGCGGGATCTTCCTTCTCAATTCTATCTCTCATAAGCCACAGCTTCACTCTGACCGCATCAGAAACTAAATAGTTGAGGTTCGAATCTCCATTTCTCTACTTCTCAACTGAATTCCATGTGGCTTGGCCGCTGATCAGTTGATCCATTTTGCTCGCCTATGAATCTGTGCCACCAGTGTTCACGGATTCTCCTTGGAACTTGCTAGCCCAAATGAATATTGCCCAATTCACTTTGATGGCTTCATAGTTCATGCTGCTGGCCTAGCGCACTGCAAAATTTAACTCCATGCTATGATAGGCAGCGTTGAGTTCTAGAGCGTTTTTTTTTGTGTTGAAGGGGTAGTATTTCTATTGCGTTGGGGTATTGTATTGCTGCCTATTGTAATATTTGAATGCTGCTTGTTATAATATTTGAACGCTGGCTGTTCTAATATTTGAACGCTGGTCATACATTTGAACGATGACAACATTTGTAGTAGAATATTTGGTGAAGGCAAAACGTCCATGATGCGTTGAGCCTTTTTTAAAAAGAGGCTACATACTGCGCATGCATTGAATGTTTTTATTAGTAGCTGTGTACATTTGTGAAAGTCATTTTCTTTATATATATTGAAGTTGTGATGACAGTGATTAAATGGGTACATGAAAACCTTATGTTAGAATTTTTAGTGGACGATAATACCCTTTGAGAATGCCCTTTTGAGTACATTTTTACTGTATATTGGCAGAAGTATTTTTTTTCTGTAAGAAAAAGTTTTTTTACAGAATGCATTCAATCATATCCATGGTAGGAATAGTTCTCACTGGCAAGGAGAACTACCCTGAATGGTCCTAGATGATAAAACACACCCTCATCTTTAATGAGTTGTAGAAAGGAGTGTGTGTCAGAGAAGGAGACAATGACACAGTACAGCCTACCTCAGACAAAGAGCTCACCATTTGGGAAAACAAGAACAACAAAGCTTATGCATTAATCACAACATCTGTAAATGAAGAGGTGAGTCGCCATATTTCATCATATTCAACTGCCTTTGAAGCTTTACAAAAGCTGAAAGAACGTTATGACTCACATTCTGCACTTGAAGTCATTCAACTCATGATTAAACTCTTCAGTCTTGAACTACAAAATAATGATCCTCTTGCTCTTGCATATGATGTAAAGTCTATAATGCATGATATCAAATCCAATAAGGTTGAATTGGATATTCCTCTTATTGTTATTCTTAAGGCACTTTATCCTACTTACTCCAATTATCTTGAGTCATTGCAAGCAAATGGAAATCTCAAAGATATAACCTTTGACTCTCTTGTGAAAAAGTTTGCTGAAAGAGAGAAAGCTTTTGGAAAGAAGACAGCCCCTGAATCTTCTTAAGAGACTGTGTGCCTTGCTCATAAAGAAAAGCATCCTACTCAAGATTCTACAAGAGGAAGAGGTGGACGAAAAGGAAGAGGAAGGGGGGGCAGACATTCTCAAGGAGAAAAGTCAGATTTACACTGTATTCGCTACAAAAGAAATGGATCACATGATGCCTCTACATGCAAGCTACCATGGGACAAAATTGAGCAAAAAAGAAACCAATAGAAAGGTAAAATTGATGATACAGACAAAGGTAAAGCACTTGAATCCGCTCACTATGTGAGGCACAATGTAACATTGGAGTAAATGAAGATTTGTTTAATGCTTCACTTGCTTCATGGAAAAATGATTGGTTGCTTGATTCAGGAGAAGCCTGCCACATGTCTCATAGAAAATATTTTTTTGAAGATTTCACTGACAATGTTGATGGAGCAGTATAATTTGCAGATCAATCAAAAATCAAGCCATCAGGGGTTGGCACAATCAGGCTTAAATTGCCTGGTCATCCAGACTTTCTTCTGGATCATGTTCTATATCTCCCACAACTCAAGAGAAACTTGTTGTCCTTGGTCCACATCTGCCAGCAAGGTCACTCCATTCATATGTTTGATGGCAAGCTTGAGGTAAGAAAAGAAGCTGACCACTCACTTGTCATGAGAGGAATAGAAGAATAAAGGATTCTCAAATTGCAAGGAACATCTGCTCACACACAACATTTCTCATACAATTTTCGTCATGAAGAAGGTGCACTTCCATCAAGTTTATTATGGCATGCTAGATTTGGACATTTGAACTATGACAATCTCCGCTTATTGAAGAAAAATGGTGTTGTTGGTTTGCCTACAATTCCTAGAAAACTTAAGCAATGTGATGCTTACATTCTAGGAAAGCATAGAAAACAGTCTTTTCATGATTCACCTTCAAGAGCACATAGGAAACTTGAACTCATTCATTTAGATTTATGTGGTCCAATGTCTGTTTCTTCTACAAATGGAAATAAATATATCATGACGTTTATTGATGACTACACCAGAATGTGCCGGGTTTATTTATTGAAGAACAAATCTGATGCTTTTCAAACATTCAAGAGTTTTCATAAATGGATAGAAAATGATGCACAATCTCACATTGGGCCTATTCACACTGTTAATGGAAAAGAATATGCATCAAATGAATTTGAAAACTATCTTCGCCAACATGGGATCAAACATCAAATAATTGTGCCTTATAATCCCCAACAGAATGGTGTAGCTGAAAAAATGAATAGAACAATCTTGAATATGGTACAATCCATGCTTTTCTTCAAAAATGTAAAGATAATGTTTTGTCTGATGCTGTTCTAAGTGCTGCATATATAAAGAATAGATGTCCATCTAATGCTATAAGAAGCAAGACTCCTTATGAATTGTGGTATGGACATATTCCTTCGGTAAAACATCTCAGGGTCTTTGGTTCCACTTGTTATGCTTTGATACCAAAGGTACATAGAAACAATCTTGGTGCTAGAAGTCATAAGTGTATCTTCCTAGGGTATTCAAACACCTCCAAAGCATATCGCCTCTATGATGAAGTAAATAAAAAGTTTGTTGTATCTAGAGATGTAATTTTTGTTAAGAGAATAATTTCGGCAAAATCACATAAGAAACCATTTGTCGACGCGTTTCGAACCAACTAGTGTGGTTCATCATCAGGACAAGTTGAAGATCCAATCTGAGCGATGCAATAAATAGAGACATCAGGCTATTCCAACAACTATTTAGACAAGAAACGGTTAATGGACCTCTAACAACTATATTCTCATTATTCATATATTTATTAATAAAATTCATTATTTTATTTTAAATATTTAAAAAATCAGATATTATTTCTAAATAAAGAAACTAATCTAATTACCATTATGTTAATTATTAATAAAATATCAAAATATGCCCTTATATAGGGGTAAAATGGTGAAAAATACCATTATCTCCCATTAATATCATACCATTACCCCTATATAATACCAGTAATAAATATTAACCTAATTTTTATTTTTTACTATTATAAATAATATAAATATAATATTATTTATTCCTAATATTATTATCTAAAAAGTCTAATTGACCATAATAAATATATAATTAAAGGAAAAATTCCTCTATCTACCCGATTAACCAGATTATAATCCATACTATCAGATAAATCTGATATTATTTATTTCTTCTATTAATGTGAAAGTTATTTAAAAAGTCTAATTTACCTTAATATTCCTCTAATTACCCATTTAACCAAACTCTTACTTTATACTATTATAAATAATATAAATATAATATTATTTATTGTTAATATGAATATTATTATTAATGTTATTTGTTTACCATTATGTTAATATTAATAATTATTTATATGAATAAAAACCTAATTTTTATTTATACTATTATAAATAATATAAATATAATATTATTTATTCTTAATATTATTATCCAAAAGTCTAATTGACCATAATAAATATATAATTAAAGGAAACTACCCGTTTAACCAAATTATAATCCATACTATACATAAATTATTTATTTCTTCTATTAATGTGAAAGTCATTTAAAAAGTCTAATTCTACCTTAATATTCCTCTAATTACCCAACTAACCAAACTCTTATTTTATACTATTATAAATAATATAAATATAATATTATTTATTGTTAATATGTAATTTGTTTACCATTATGTTATTATTAATAATTATTTATATGAAAAAATTTTAATGGTGATTCTTATTATTATTAATTTAATTCCTATACCTTAATCTCATTAACTCCTACCCTTATATATTTTCTTACTACGTAAAAATCTTAATCAAACTAGAGTTAACCCTTCGTAGGAGGAGATTTACTATGAGAATAAAAAAGGTAAAGCTTCAATCTAGACCCTTTAATCAAACTACACAAAACTTTCATAATGAAAGAAGCAGAAGAACAGAAAAAACTACAGGCTCCTATTGCTAGACCGGAAACTAACGCTATACCCACACAAAAGGAAAGCCCTTATCTAGGAAAGGGGGCAACAAAAACAAAAAAGGCTATAGAAACCCACCGGAAAAAGGAGGATAAAGGAATCATGACACCCAAGAGAAGAAGGAATGAGGCGGCTAGGAAGACAGGGCTGGGATCCAGCAACTGCTGATCTTCCAGTCGTCATCCCTATTAAGATTTTCAGGCATTTTTTCAATCTCCAAGGCCTCTCTAAACTTCTGATGGTGAAACTGCCCAACCTTTGCAATGACGCACGCCTCTTCAATACAGACATGATGTTTAGTCTTCTCGGTATGCTCTGCAAGGGCCGAGGACTTGGCTCTTCCATGCCTTAAGTCTGTTGAATGCTCGTTAATCCTTTGATTAATAGATCGACCAGTTTCACCAATATATGGTGTCCCACAAGAACATGGAATAACATAGATGCCCTTCATGTCTTTCAGATCGATAGGATCTTTCACCGACCTCAGGGAGCCACGGATGGTATTAAGAGGTCTAAAGGTAGCGGGAACCTTATGCTTCTTTAGAATCTTGGCAATCCTGTAAGTGGTTCCTTGGATGTAAGGCAGGTGGACCCCTAAGACCCGATCATTCGGATCTTTAGGAACTGAAGGCTCTTTACGAGCTCTGAGGAAGGCTTTTTGTCCTAGGTGTCTACTACAACCATTTTTCACAAAGACATCAAGGAGATGAGCCTTCTCCTTTTCCAAGCTCTTTTCATCGGATATTCTTACAGCATGAGTAGCAAGCGTGCTGAGAACCCCTAACTTCTGAGCTGGGAAATGATGGGAGGAAGCATGCAGATATTGATCAGTATGTGTTTTCTTCCGAAAAACCTGGTGAGAGAAGGAACCATCATCATTCTTCGAGATGAGAACATCCAGGAACGGAAGAGATCCATCGACTTCCTTTTCCATAGTGAATTTTATGGCGGCTGAATTATTATTAAGATTACTAAAGAACAGATCTAACTTATCAGGACCATGAGACCAAACAACGCCCGTGTCATCCACAAATCTTTTCCATAACTTTGGTAAAAGACGAGAGTAGGCCAAAGCTTTGGACTCAAAATCCTCCATAAAGAGATTCGCAACAATCGGGAATAAGGGGGAGCCCATAGCAACTCCGCAAGTCTGCTCATAGAACTCTCCTTCGAAGCTGAAAAAGGTGGAAGTCAGGCACAACTCAACCAACCGAGCAGTATCAGGGTCAGTAAGCCTATTAATGACCTCCATGGCCTCATTGATGGGAATACAAGTGTAAAGGGAGACCACGTCGAAACTGACCTGAATATCCTCCGGTTCAAGCTTAATCCTCTTAAGGTCATCAATAAATGAAGCAGAGTCTTTAACGAAAGACTCTGTGTGACCAACCAAGGGTTTCAGCTTCACTACGAGGAATTTGGCCAGGAGATAGGTCGGACCACCAATGGTATTGACAATGGGTCTCAGGGGAACCCCCTCCTTGTGGACCTTAGGCAAGCCATAGATCCTAGGAGTAATGGGGTTGCCCTCAATGAGTCTTTGGGACCGCTCTAGAAACCCTTTTTAGAGGATTTTTAGAAAGCTTTTTGTAGCTCCCACTATTGCAGAGATGATCAAGCATCTTATTTCTGTAATCCTTTCTATCCATGATGATGGCAGCTCTACCTTTATCAGCTTTCAAGACCACGATCTCCTGATTCTGGTTTAAGGCCTTCAGAGCCTCAAACTCAGCCCTGCTGATATTACTCCGGGGAGGTTTTTCCCTCCTCAGGGCTACGGCACAATATTGTCTGATCGTGTCTTTAGTCTCCAACTTTCTGAGAATGGACAGGCCTTGACTCATCAACAATTTGTTGATGACACCTTGCTGCAGGGAATCCCCACAGTCAAGGAAGCTCTTGCGTATAAACAAATCTCAAATGATTCTGCCATGGCTACAGGTATGGAAGTTAATCTCTCCAAATCTAAGATTTTTTTTCTTTAATACCAATATTTCTTTTCAAAGGAATATCTCCAGAATTCTGAGCTTTCAAAGGGTTGTCCTCCCTTCAAAATATTTGGGAGTTCCTCTAATTGCTAAACCTTTACACAAGAGTATCTGGGAGCCAGTGATTAATAAGATGCAAGATAAAATCAGGAAATGGACTATTAGATCTTTAAACTTGGTTGGTAGATTGGTGCTTACAAAGGTTGTCCTTCAAGCTATCCCAATATTCATGCTATCAGCTTTGCCAACACCGAAAGGAATCTTGCAACAATTTAGAACCATCCAAAGAGACTTTCTTTGGGGGAAGGGGGAAGAAAGAAAGAAATGGGAATTGGTAGCCTGGGAAAAAATCTGTAAACCTAAAAACCATGGGGGCCTTGGATTGGATGATCCAGAGATTCTAAGCAAGGTTTTAGGAGCAAAATTATGGTGGCATTGGGTAAAAGACCCAAAGGCTCAGTGGACTATTATTTGGAAAGAAAAATATGCCAACTCTTGGAAAAATAATGATCACATAAGGATGTCTGGAAATATAAAGGGCTCACATATCTAGAATAAGGCCTGGGAGAACAGAGGCTTAGTACAAAAAAACAGCTTCTGGGAAATCAAAGAGGAAGATTTAGCTTTATTTTGGGAGGATAAATGGCAACAAGAACCTATACTGATTAAAGAGGACTTTTTGGACCTCAAGAAAGAGATAGATACCAAAGGGTTATCTAAGGTAAAAGATTTTTGGGACCAAACCAACAGTATAGGAAATGGGAGAACCTGGAGGAACTTTGATTATACGGATGACAACCTCTTGAAAGCTAAAGCAGAGGCACCTATGAAATTGTTAGAACAAAGGAAGATTTTAGTGTCAGGGGGACACGACCAACTGAGATGGGGCAACAATAATGAGGTTACATTTAATCTTAAGGAGGCGAAAAAAATACTCCTTGAACTAGATTCCCATGTTCCAGATAGGATTTGGCAGAACCTATGGAGGCATCAAGGTTGGATGAAGATCAAACTCTTCATGTGGCTAGTTCAGCACAAGAAAATTTTGACCTGGGATAACATTCGGAAGAGGGGTGTTCTGGGGCCTTCCAGATGCCAGCTCTATGAAGCCCAAGAGGAAACAATGGAGCACCTTCACAACAATTGCATTTTCACCTCCAGGTTGTGGGATACTTTTGCCACCATTTTCAAACAGACTGATAGGGACAAAGGGAGTATTATCAATACCCTAAACAATTGGAGAAAAAACTTTTCAAATTATGAATTTCTTGGCTCAGCTTGGGTTCTTACGCCAAGCTTCATTATATGGAATGTCTGGAAAGAAAGGAACAATAGAATCTTCAAGAATGAAAAGAAACCATCCCATTGCCTTTATGAGCAAATCTTAAAACAACTTAAGGAGACGGTTGGCACTACAGTGCGAAATCCCCCTAAGAACCCACCTTCAGAAGCTGAATTGAAGATTCTCAGTCAGCTGGGTCTGCAAGGACTTATTCCGCAAGGCCTAGATAGGAAGGTAATATTAATGGATTCTGAGCAGGACTTCTAGCATCCTCCCCCTAAGGGTTTTTTGAAATGCAACATTGATGGGGCTTCAAAAGGAAACCCGGGTACTGCTGATTATGGAGGGGCATTAAGGGATGAAAATGGAAGTATTATTTTCATCTTCCACTACCATTTAGGAAGAGCCACTAAGAATATGGCGGAATTAATGGCCATGGAGCAATGTTTAGATTTTCTAGAGCGAGATAACCGCCAAAATGTGATTGTTGAAGCTGATTTCGAGTTAATCATTAACTCGGTCAAGAGAATCTGCTAGGGTACGACACCAAAAAAATCCTCAAAAAATTGGAGGTTGATCCAGGTCTTTCATCAGATTCAGCTTCGCCTCCAGTGCCTTTGAACAATAAGTTTTAACCATGTGTGAAGAACGACCAATAAATTGGCGGATATTCTAGCCAATCAAGGAGTGATCTGTATAGAAAACAGGGTCGCAATAGGTTGGCAAGAGATGCCTCAGAACAGATTAAAGGCGAATTGTCACAACCAGGTGGATGAAGATAGGATGGTGTTTTGGAACAGAGCCCTGGAGGCGGGGTTTAGATGACTTAGATTCTTTATGATTAGCTGTTTTTTTCACAGTCTAGTCTTCAGTGGGAGGCAGGCCATTGTTGGCCTTCACAACCCGAGTAAGTACATTCACAGAGGCTCCAGGTGGATGCTACTTGAGAAACTCTATTTTTTGGATGGTTGGCTAGATGGCGAGAGTAATATCTTGTAGGAATTTACAGGGTAAGTTCCTCAGACAGAACACCAAAAGGACACCGCTCACAAACAGATCACAGATCAATACACCAGTATTTTGACATGGTTAAAACCCTCAGATAGGGAAACAGTCCACGGCCTGCGCCAACGTGGCTACTACAGGCAATTTATTAATAAAGAATGAAAATTTACATAAGCTTCTCTCATGCACGGTTAACCTACAAATGACCCTCCATGCGCTTTAAATAGAATTCATGGACCAATCGGGTGTCAAGCAACGGATCAAGTGTCGGTAATACCGAGGAGAGAATGAACCATCGGATCACTACAATATCGTGACCGTCGGATGTAAGTTACAAATGTACATAGTAAAGAAACACACTTTACCTAACTCTATACTAGACCAAGTTATACTTAACTATTCCTATGTGTCGGAATATCCTAACATCCCCCCTTAAGAACAGCTTGGGATAGGATTGAAGGATTTACAAATATGACACAATAGGAGAAGGAAGGAGGCACTAGAGCCTATCCCCCCTTAGTGACAACTTCCTGAACTCCAAGCATATATCGAAGTTTAGTGAACTTCGCCTCTGTGAGAGCCTTTGTGAAGATGTCTGCAACCTGATCATCTGTTGAACAATATTGCACTTCAAGAACATGGTCATGAATGAGGTTTCTGATGAAGTGCATGTGTAGTTCAATGTGTTTGCTGCGCTGATGCTGAACTGGATCTTTGCAAAGCTGAATGGCACTTTGATTATCACACCAAAGTGTAGTCGGATGCTGCTGCTCAAAGCCAAATTCTGATAGGATCTGACGAAGCCACAAGGCTTCCTTACTAGCTTCCACGGCACCACGATACTCTGCTTCTGCTGCCGAAAGAGAAATGGCAGCCTGTTTCTTACAAGCCCATGTAATAGGTCCTGAACCAAGAGTGAAGACATAACCGGCAGTAGACTTCCGATCATCAGGGTCACCAGCCCAATCAGAATCAGTGAAACCAACTAATAGAGAAGCTGCTTTGGCACTGTAATGAATTCCAAACTGTACTGTACCTCGAACATAACGAAGTATTCTTTTAGCTGCTTTCCAATGACTTTCACGGGGGTTTTGTATAAAACGAGCAACAAGGCCAACAACAAAGGAAAGGTCAGGAGGAGTATGGGTTAAATACAAGAGTTTTCCTACAAGTTGACGGTATAAGGTAGCATCAACTTCAGGAGAAGTACAAGAGACTGAAAGTTTGACTCCAGACTGAAAGGGAGAAGGAGCTGGCTTACAATCTTCCATGTGAAAATGACGAAGAATATCACAAGCAGACTTGGACTGGGAAAGGGAATACCCTCCTTGGATTGCAAGACTTGAAGACCGAGAAAATAGTGTAAGTGTCCTAAGTCTGTCATTTCAAATTTATTTTTAAGGCTGGACTTCACATGGTTTATAAGGTTGGGATC
>APFE030800019.1:0-20329 GCA_000404065.3 Pinus taeda
TGGCATTAACAAATGTTCTTCCTACATTACTCGTAGTTTCCTCCGCTATCATGAGAAAAATATTTGTTTCTTCCTTCCGAAATAATATTTGTTTTTTATAACTCTATTAGCATCCATAACTATACCAATTTGATCATTGGTACATATTATCTTTCGTGGAGATACCATCTTAGCACTAACAATCACCACGACTCAATGGGTATTCTCAAAGGGTTTTGTACAAATGTGAAATCTCTATTTTTCATTCTTGGGTTTTAATCTAGGCTCCCATTCTCCTAGGCTTTATTCCAAATGTAGGACCCCTTTATGTTTCCAGACATTCTTATGAGGTCACTAGTTTGCCATGAGCTGGCATATTTTTCTTTCTAGATAGTTTCCCATTGAGCTTTTGGATCATGAACCCAACGCCACCATAGTTTGGCCCATAAAACATTACTGAGAATCTCCTCGTCATCCAAGCCTAGGCCCCCATAGTGCTTAGTTCTACAGAGTTTTTCCCATGAAACTAAGGCCCATTTCTTCCTACTCTCCTTGCCCCAACGAAAGTCTCTTTGGATATTTTTGAATCGCTGCAGAACTTCCTTTGGAGCGGAGAGAGCTCATAACATAAAAACGGGGATAAATTGTAGTACAACCTTTGTAAGAACCAACCTGTCGGTCAGATTTAAAGCTCTGATGGTCCATTTTCTCACTTTGCCCTGCATCCTATTGATTAATGGTTCACAAATGCTCTTGTGCATCGGTTTAACAGTTAGAGGAACTCCCAAATATTTAGAGGGGAGGGAGTCCCGTTGAAAACCTAGAATTTTGTAGATATTTCTCTCAATAGCAATATTGGATTAAAGAAAAAGATTTTTGATTTGGAGAAATTAACTTCCATTCCTGTGGCCCTCGCAAAATCATTCAAGATTTGTTGGTAGGCTGTAGCTTCTTTGACTGTGGGGATTCCCTGTAACATGGTGTCATCTACAAATCATTCATAGGTTAGAGCCTCACCATTCTCTGTTAGCTAAAGGCCTTTGATCTTACCCATTTCTTTAGCGTGCTTGATATACCGACCAATTCCTTCCATCATAAGGATGAAAAGAAATGGAGAAAGCGGGTCTCCTTCCGTGAGGCCTCTAGAAGGAATAAGAATCTTAGAGGGAGATCCATTCACCAATATTCAAAAGCTAGAGGAAGTCACTAGGGCCATAGCCCATCTCACCCAGTTGTGATCAAACCCAAGGGCAATTAGAATTTTCTTGATGTAGGGCCAGTTCACCTTGTCATAAGCTTTGGCTATGTCGAGCTACATAATGATACCAACCTGCCTCTTGCTAGTTAACGAGTGAACCACCTTGTGATCTTGAATAATGTTATTTAGAATTTGTCTACCTTCCACATAACCTGATTATTCCCGTGAAACAAACGAAGGAAGTAGAGGTTTGAGCCTATTGGCCACTACCTTGGATATGATCTTATATACTTGTGGAGGGTTTGAGCGATGTCGTGTTTAGGGATTAGGGAGATGAAGGAGGTATTTAGCACTTTCAGAATAGTTATGTTCAACCTGGAATCCTCCACTACATTCAAAATATCTTGTTTAACTATATTCGAGCAAGCTTTAAAATAACCCACATTAAAACCATTCGAGCTGGGCGCTTTTCCATTCTACATTTCTTTGAGGACCTCACTCACCTCCTCTTCCGTTACTGGCTTGTTAAGATTGAAATTGTCCTCTCTAGACACCAGCTTAGGAATCTGATTAGTTACTTCCCTCATGAACTGGTCTCTATCTAAATTGTTTTCCTCAGTTATGCCACAGAAGTACTGAACCACAAAAGTTTTTATATCCTCATGGGAGATATGAAGCTTCTCGTCGTTGTCCTTGATCGAGGAGATTGTGTTATGAGCTCTATTAGCCATGGTGGATCTCTGAAAAAATCTAGTGTTATGCTCTCCTTCTTTCAGCCATTGAACTCTTGACTTTTTCCTCCAAAATATTTCCTCATGTTTGCACAAATTCTCCCATTCTTAATGATTTCTATCAACTTGTTCACTTTTGAATTTATCAAAGCCTTCCGCGATTAGAGCTTGGTTGAGTTCCTGCATTTTGATTTCCACATATTTTTTTCCCACAAAGATGTTGCCAAAATCATTCTTGTTCCAATCCTTAAGCCTGATTTTGATGTACTTTAATCTTTTATGCAGAAGGAACATTCTTGTTCCTTGGATCTGCGAATCTTTTGACCACCATTTTTCAATGTTGCTCATGAATTCTGGGTGGGAAAGCCATATATTCTCAAATTTGAAAGACCTGTTCCTAGGAGCACCAATGCCCTTGATTTCCAGTTGAACCGACCAATGATCTGAGCCTCCAAAAGGAAGAACTCTCACTGTTATTTCCTTATCTATAAGCATAAGATCTTATGAGGTGATGAATATGTCTAATTTGGAGGCGACCTGAGCCTCTCGTGATCTTTTATTATTCCAGGTAAAGAGGCCATTGTTCGTTTTAGTATCAACAAGATTCATATTATCTATAAATGTTTGAAATGCGACAGATTCTTTAATTAGATCTCTGGTTACCCTTTTTTTCCGAAAGATATTTGATCATGTTGAAGTCCCCTCCCATGATCCAAGGAATTCCAGCATGTCTCTCCCTGATATCCGCAAGGGAATATAGAAACTTGAGTTTATCATGTGTTCTTTGGGGGCCATAAACATTCGTGACCACATAGGTATCCTTATCTCCAACATGGTGAATAACCACTGATAAATAATTCCTAGATGCCTCTGCATCTATTATGCCAATTTTTTGGGGGTTCCAAAGAGTGAGTATGCCCCCTGCCGTATTCTCTACTTTGACTTCTAGAAACTCAAATCTATTAAGCCTTTCGCTATGAATTTGTCTTAGTTTTTGAACGGAACATTTTGTTTCTTGGATGAATATTATGTCCGGCGCCGCGTGTTTCATTCTATTACCAAGCATTCTCTGTATCCTTTTACTACCTAAACCCCTAAAATTCCAAGATGTGAACTTCATAATTAAAGATTTTTAAAGGAGTAGTTGGCTATATCTTTCATCTTACCTGAGTCTATCATTAGCTTTCCACACTCCATCAAGTGCTGATTTTTCTTTTCCCACCTCCTTTTTTTTCCGGGATTTCTAGTTTCTAACCCAGGGGTTGTTTGTATCGTTTTCACACCTTTATTATCATGTTTCTTACTATTGTTTCCTTTTTCATACCCCTTAGCCTGAGTTTCCCATAAAAACCACTGTTGTATTCTATTGAGTTCTTCTTGAAGTGATGAATCTACCCCTCCCGTGGTTCCCTGAAACAAGAACCCTTCTAGATCTAGGTGTTCCTTGTCAAGAATCTCTTGAAACTCCTGGTCTTCCAATTCCATTTCACTTTGGGTCATTTCCTGATCCATCTCCAGTTCTACTTCGCTCATCATAGTCTCTTTCTGATTATCAATATCCTGTAATTGTTTCTAATTATCTTCTTTCTCCTTTTCCCCAAGACTCCCTTCCATTGCTTGATCTTCTTTCATACTCACTTCATCCTCCTCAAGAACGTGGAACTTGTTCCGACTGACCTTTTGCACTTCATTTAGATGTTGCTTTGGCCCTCTTTTGCCTCCTTTTCCTTTATTTACCACTTTGTGAAAGTTATCATTGTCCTTCATTGTATTCGCTTATCTTTTGTTTTCTGCTTTATTGAGGGGGTAGTCTCTGAATAGGTGCCCATGTTCATGGCATTTACGACATCTGAATGAAATATGCTCATAGTCTACTGTTTGCACCCATTCTTCGTAAAAAACTTCCAAGATTATCTCATCCGGAAGGGCTCCAAATAGATCCATTTCCACACATATCCTTGCAAAGGAAGTATATTTTCCCCTTCTTGTGGCTTCAGAAGCTTTGACAAAATGACCTAATTTATTGCCTATAGCAGTTAGCGACTCTGTTTGCCAGTAATCAAGAGGTAAATAATAGAGCCTTACCCAGACTCGTATTGATGTAAAAGTCTCTCGCTTCGGGACAAAATTCATCATCCATGGCCACATATAGAGGCCAGCTCCTACATAGAAGTAGGGCCCTCTTTAAAACACGTTTTCTTTATCTGCAATATTTGTGAACATTATCGTGAAGAATCCCTTTGACCCAAGATGTAGGTCAATGCTTCCTTTAGGTTTCTAGTGATTTTTGACCCACGTCTGTAGAGCTTTTTCAATGGGCCATAAACCCATGAATTTACAGATGATAACAAAAGTCCTCATGTGATCTTTGTGCACCTGTAGAGCAAGATCATTTAAGACTAATCTCGGTGTGATCTCAACTTTGGGCTTACATGGTCCCTTTTGTTTTTTGTCTTTAGAACCCTGCATTTTGTCTTCTTCCTCCTTGTCTTTTGTATCGTTATTTTTCTTGGTTTTGGTTCCTTCTTTCTCCTCTTCCATGTTCCTTTTCCTTTCCTTTTTGGTACTGCTATCATTTTCTAGAGGTTTCTGCCTCTGTTGGCTACGACATCCTTGTAGGAGGGAGTGGAGCTCCCTCCTCTACATCCCTCCATGAAGATCAACCTTTGTAACTATCTGAAACCCTAGTTGTGCTCTCGCTCCGTCCAAAATCACACTACGTGAAAGATCAATCAGTGGTTCAATTTTCGTGGTCTTTTAACATCGACGGGTTTGTGCACAAAAAATTGCATGTAGCCACTAGGAATTTCTTTTTGTCTTTTTTATCTTGTGCCAAAGGTTCGGTTTTGTTTGTGCTTTGGACTAGTCTATGGATGAGTAGTTTGGGGCTAGAGATGACCAATTAATGGGCAACCTTGAATCTGCCAATAAGACTTGTCATTGGACATTGTGGCTTCTTCTAGAGTTGGTGTTCGTTGTTGTAGTTTTGGGCTCCCCGTCTTCAGGTTTGGAGTTAGTGCATTTAAGGATCCCTTTTGTGGTCACTTTTCTATTGGTCTTGATTTTAGTGTTGTCCTTACAACACATGTGATGTACGTGAGGGGCAAGTGGCCACGCTTAGTAAGGTGCCTCCATTTAGATATCCCCCCAATATTTTTGATGAGATCACCCATCTCGTAACCCTTAATTTTAAAATTGGAAGTTGCTTATTAAAATCTAATCTTATCATTGCTCGTAAATTTTCTATGAGATATTTAAATATAAAATTTGTAATTTATAATTGAATTTATTTATTATTTTAAACTAAAAGGATCGAGATTCGTATTAAAAAAATCCATATCGCAAGGCCAAAACCTTTACATATTCCACTCTTCCTTGAGCTTTTGATATTCACCACACACCAAGCCCTCAAGGATTAGTTCCCCATCAAAACAAATACTCCAAGTTCCCTTTCCAAACTAACTATTTTTCCAACTATATATATATATTTAATCATTAATAATAGATTATTATAAGGTTTAGGTATTGTAAAATATTATAATATATATATATTATATATATTAGTTATTATTATATATCTCTAGTGGAGGTTAGGTATTGTTAAAACTGGAATATATATATATTACTCTATATATTTAGATGGATATATATTTTATATATATTATTTTATATATAAATCTTGAATAATTAAATGGTTTAGTCTTGAAAACTAACTATTGATCTAATTTATTATTTTTTAGTAAATATATTTTTCTAATTATTTATATAAATAATTTAATAACTTAACATTAAATATAGTATTATATTAGGTATTGGAAAATATTAATAATATATATATATTTATTAATAATTTAAATAATTAAATAGATAATTTAATATTCTAACCCATTGTTCTATTTTATTTTTACCCTTGTTGACGTGACTTCATAAATATAATAATAATTATATTATTTTAGTTAAAGGAGGTTTGACTCGGTCCTTAAGTTGAAAAATAGTAGTTAGTCTCTTTTTAGCCGTTGGAGTCTCTGCTTAGTCTATTTAACACGCTAAACTAGATTTGTTTCTTCAACTTGTCCTGACGATGAACCACACTAGTTGGTTCGAAACGCGTCGACAACTGATCAATTATGTGATTTCGCCGAAAAAGTTTCTAAACAAATGTTATGGATCACAGAAGTCTAAATTCCTTGACTTCTTACATTTTTATAATTGCTTTTAAAAGTTTTAGCCCTTTGTTTGGTATTTAATTTTTAGTTTCATGTTTTAAAATTTGATGCTTGTAGACATATTTTTATAGACAAATTGTATTTAAAAATTTCTGTGGTTAATTCTTTTATCAATTAATATGTACATTTAGAATTACAAAACTGCAAAAAATTAAATATTATAAAGCACATTGAAAAAAAAAAAAAACTAAAAAAAATTGAAGATTTCAAATTCTAAAATTTATATAAAACAAAAACTTTTAACTTATATGTTTTGTTTTATTTAGCATAATATGTTGTACCATGTTAATGTTTATTTAAATGTTGTGGTTTTTGCATTTGGTTATGGGTGTAACACTATGTGTTTTTACAATAGTTTAAAATAAGTACTTGGAAATTTGATGTTTAAAATATGTATTTTGTCTGTATGATATTATAATTTTATATTGTATATTAAACTATATTTGTTTGAAGTGTGTTATTTTTTTTGAAATGTTTAAATTTTTAATTAATTATGAATACATGTGTGAAATTTGTGTATTTTAAAATAATTTTAAAAAGTTGAAATTTTATGTTTTAGGGTAGTGATTGGTTAAAAAAAAGTGTTTGATTTTATGACATTTAATTCTATAATTTTAAATTACTTATGGAGCTATCCTTTTCGTTTATTTACCACTTTGTGAAAGCTATCATTGTCCTTCATTGTATTCGTTGTGCCCTTGTTTTCTGCTTTATTGAGGGGGAAATCTATCAATAGGTCCCCATGTTCATGGCATCTATGACATCTCAACGAAATATGCTCATAGTCTACTCTTTGCAACCATTTTTTGTCAAAAACTTCCAAGATTATCTCATCCGGAAGCACTCCAAATAGATCCATTTCCACATGTATCCTTGCAAAGGAAGTGTATTTTCCCCTTCTTGTGGCTTCAGAAGCTTTGACAAAAGACCTAATTTATTGCCTATAGAAGTTAATGATTCTGTTTGCCAGTAATCAAGAGGTAAAAAATAGAGCCTTACCGAGACTCGTACTTATGTAAAAGTCTCTCGCTTCGGGACAAAATTCATCATCCATGGCCACATATAGAGGCCAGTTGCTGCATAGAAGTAGGGCCCTCTTTCAAACACGTTTTATTTATCTGCAATATTTGTGAACACTATCGTGAAGAATCCCTTTGACCCAAGATGTACGTCAATGCTTCTTTTAGGTTTCCAATGATATTTGACCCACGTCTGTAGAGCTTTTTCAATGGGCCATAAACCCATGAATTTACAGATGATAGCGAATGTCCTCATGTCTTGTTGATACTAAAACGAACAATGGCCTTTTTACCTGGAATAATAAAAGATCATGAGAGGTTCAGGTCGCCTCCAAATTAGACAGATTCATCACCTCATAAGATCTTATGCTTATAGATAAGGAAATAATAGTGAGAGTTCTTCCTTTTGGAGTCTCAGATCATTGGTGGGTTCAACTCGAAATCAAGGGCATAGGTGCTCCTAGGAACAGGGTTTTCAGATTCGAGAATATCTGGCTTTCCCACTCAGAATTCATGAGAAACATTGAAAAATGGTGGTCAAAAGATTCGCAGATCCAAGGAAGAAGAATGTTCCTTCTGCATAAAAGATTAAAGCACATCAAAGTCACGCTTAAGGATTCGAACAAGAATGATTTTGGCAACATCTTTGTGGGAAAAAAATATGTGGAAATCAAAATGTAGGAACTCAACCAAGCTCTAATCGCGGAAGGCTTTGATAAAGTCAAAAGTGAACAAGTTGATAGAAATCATCAAGAATGGGAGAATTTGTGCAAACATGAGGAAATCTTTTGGAGGAAAAAGTCAAGAGTTCAATGGCTGAAAGGAGGAGAGCGTAAAACTAGATTTTTTCAGAGATCCACCATGTCTAATAGAGCTCATAACACAATCTCTTCGATCAAGGACAGCGACGCGAAGCTTCATATCTCCCATGAGGATATAAAAACTGTTTTGGTTCAGTACTTCTCTGGCATAACTCAGGGAAACAATTCAGATAGAGAGCAGTTCATGAGGGAAGTAACTAATCACATTCCTATGCTCGTGTCTAGAGAGGACAATTTCAATCTTAACAAGCCAGTAACGGAAGAGGTGGTCACTGAGGTCCTCAAAGAAATGCAGAATGGCAAAGCGCCTAGCCTCAATCGTTTTAATGTGGATTATTTTAAAGCTTGCTCGAATATAGTTAAAAACGATATTTTAAATGTAGTGGAGGATTCCACATTGAACAGAACTATTATGAAAGTGCTCAATACCTCCTTCATCTCCCTAATCCCTAAACAGGACATCACTCAAACCCTCGACAAGTATAGACCCACAGCTTTATGCAATGTGGTATATAAGATCATATCCAACGTAGTGGCCAATAGGCTCAAACCTCTACTTCCTTCGTTTGTTTCAGGGGAACAATGAGGTTATGTGGAAGGTAGACAAATTCTAAATAAAATTATTCAAGCTCACAAGGTGGTTCATTCGTTAACTAGCAAGAGGCACGTTGGTATCATTAATTGCAGAGATGATAGGCCCTTGAATACAAAAGCAGAAGAACTTAGGAGAATGTTGGAACAAAGGATGATCTTAGTAGCACGCGTGTAGGATCAACTAAGATGGGGCAACAATAAAAAGGGCACCTTTAGCCGAAAGGAAGCAAAAGGTATTCTCTTAGTGCTCGATTCCCATGTTCTCGATAAGACCTGGCAGAAGCTTTGGAGGCACCAAGGGTGGATGAAGACCAAACTCTTCATGTGGTTGGTTCATCACAAGAAGATCTTAACTTGGGACAATATCAGGAAGAGGGGTATTCTAGGGCCTTCTATATGCCAGCTCTGTAAAGCTGAAGAGAAGATAATGGAGCATATTCTCAATAGTTGCATTTCACCTCCTCGTTATGGGATTTATTCACTACCATTTTTCAACAGATCGATAGGGACAATAGGAGTATCATCAATACCCTCAATAATTGGAGAAGAAACTTTTTGGACAATAAATTCCTCGGCTTGGCTTGGGCCCTAACGCCAAGCTTCATTATATGGAATGTCTGGAAAGAAATAAAAAAGAGAATATTCAAGGATGAAAAGAATCCCACTCATCCACTGTTTGAGCTGACACGAAAACACCTCAAGGAGACAGTTGGCTCCATAGTTTGTCATCACCCTAAGAATCCTCCCTTAGAGGCCGATTTGTGAATTATGAGACAATTGGGTATGGAGGGGCTCATCCGTCAAGGCCTAGATAGGAAGGTGATCACGAATGATGCAGAGGACTTTTGACGTCCTCCTCCGACACGTTTTTTGAAATTCAACATTGATGGCACTTCAAAAGGCAACCTAGGAACTACTGGTTTTTGAGGGATTTTAAGGGATGACGAACGAAGCATTATCTTTTACTTCTATTGCCATTTAGGAAGAGCTACCAACAACATGGTAGAATTAATGGCTTTTGGAACAATGCTTAGAGTTTCTAAAGTAGGACAACCGCTTAAATGTAATTATAAAAGTGTACTTCGAGTTAACCATTAACTCTGTGAAAAGAATTAGCTTTGGGGGAGTGCCAGAGAGAGTTTCAAAACAATGGGGCTAATCCGTGTTTTCCAAAGAATTCAAAGTCACCTCCTTGGTCTTCGCAGAGTAAGTTTCAACCATGTTAGAAGAAAAGCCAATAAGTTGGCGGATATCATGGACAACCAAGGAGTGTGATGTATAGAAGGCGCGGTTTTGAGGGAATGGCAGGAGTTGCCTCAGCGCAGATTAAAGAATCTTTGTCTCAAGCAAGCGAAAGAGGATATGGATGTATTTCGTAATAGAACCAAGGCACGAAATGAGTAAATCTAAAAATGATTCACCTTTGTTCTTCAGACGGTTCTTTGGCAGGCGGCCTCAAAAAACCTCTGTGCTCGTTAACGAGATTTCTGAGTGTGCACGTTGGGCACACTATAGTAAGGATCACAACATTCGTGGGTTTCAGGACAAGCACAGAAGAAAGAATGTGAGGGATGCGAAGTACGTCTTTTCTAATAGTCGCAAGTTACATCATTTTATTTTTCAAGTTACATAATTTTCTTTTTCGGGAAGGAAAACCACTTCTATGGTGGTTTGCGGGTGATCGCATGATCCTTAAGCAGGAAATGGTTTATTCAATTTGGAACGATTCCATTCAGCGTCCTACACATGGCTCGGGGGTGAAAAAGAACACAGCCTTCCCCCCGCACTATTGTTCGGAAACCTTGTTCCATGCGATATGTCTCCCAACCATTGGATTTCGCGGGCTAGATCAACGGTTAGGATCGACCGTGCAGTTTGGTGGGGTGTCAACGTTAAACACCATTCATCTTCGTCAGGTGATTTCTTCATTAGTAGGTGAATTGCACATGGTGATTGGATGGGCTTGATTTATATTGCAAGTCACACGAGGAGGCGCATGGAAGACTCCGCGGTCTTCTTCGGTTCTTCTGTCGGCTTAGCGTAACTTTGTTTGTTCTTTCAAGGGTTCGACGATAATATTTGTTAGGTTGAGGGGCTCGCCGAAGAGGGGTAGCATTATTTTGCCTCTGTCCACAGTGTGGCGTGGACTTTCGTACATTATGTAAATTTTCGTTGATTTAATGATATAGAAGGTAATACTCTTGCTTCAACAAAAAATAAATAAAAGACCCCAGAAATAATCCCATCTACTAGGAGGGAAGTATGTAACACATCATAAAATCCATTTACACATACTAGAGTGAAGACTTTCCATATTCTTCAACTTAATAAGAAATGCTCACATGTTTGGTGAATAGGGTGGGTTGGCCACCCCACCAACCCTCTCAAATTGAAATATGAAGCAACTAGGTGTTGAGCTATCCTCCCAACCTTATGGGTACTCCTAATATCCACCTCCATGAGGTGATAAAACAATGGTCATTAATATGTATAAACAAATAATTTTTATTAAAAGAATCAAATTATATATTTATTATATCTAAACATTTCATTGAAAATGGGAAATAGAATTAAATGTCTCATAACCAAATACATTTTTAATTTTTTTACAAGTTACACTCCCTTACACATCAAATTTCAATTGATTTAAATTATTTTAAAATACTCAAATTGTACAAGCATGTATTCAACTTAATTCAAAAAACATATAATATAGCTTACAAAACTCACACCTTAATTAACTAAAAATTTAAACATTTCTATAGAAATTCACACATCTTTTTTAATAATAATAAAAAAAAAAAATACAGTTAAATATACAATATAAACTTATAATATCATACAAACAAAATACAATTTTTTAAATGTTCATGTTTCTGGAACATCAAATTTCCATGTAGTTGCATTAATTTAAACTATTGTAAAACATAAAGTGTTGGTTTATTATATCTAAACATTTCATGAAAAAACAGGAAACTATTGGGAAAGCATAATGAATATGCAAGTTAAAATTATAGAATTAAGTGCTATACAATCAAAAATGCATTTTATCTTTTTGCTAGTCACTCCCCAAGACATCAAATTTCAATGTATTTGTACTACTTTAAAATACACAAATCCTACACACTTCTATTCAAATTAATTCAAAATACATATAATATAGCATACAAAAAGCACTATACCATAAATTAAAAATTTAAACATTTGAAAGAAAATTCACACATTTTTTTTTATTATAAACAAATATAGTTTAATATACAATTTAAAATCATAATATCATACAAATACAAAACAATTTTTTTAAGAGTGCAAGTCTCTCAAAAATAGAATTTTCAATAACTTACATTATTTTAAACTATTGCAAGACACACACTACTAATTTGTTATATCTAAACCTCTCTTTTTCTCAAGGCCACTCCCCCAAAACAACAAATTTCAATGTATTTAAATTATTTTAAAATACACAAATTTTAAGTTGAAATTAATTCAATTATTGTAAAACAAACAATAGTAATTTATTATATCTAAACATTTCATGAAAATCTTAGACTATTGGGGAAAGGATGGCTGAATATGCAATTTGAAATTATAGAATTAATTGTCATACAATTGAATCAATATTTTTTTACAAGTTACTCCCCCATAACATCAAATTTCAATGTATTTAAATCATTTTAAAATACACAAATTTTACACGTCTTAAAATATTGTAAAAGATACGGTGCTAATTATTTATTATATCCAAACATTTCATGAATAATATTCAAGTATTGGTGAAAGCAATGCTTAATATGCAATTGAAAACACAAACTTCAAATTTCAAAGTATTTAAATCATTTTAAAATACACAAACTTTCCACACTTATTCAAATTAATTCAAAATTCACATAATATCCCATACAAAAATCACAACAAAATTAATTAATCATCAATTTTTTTTCAAGTTTCTTTACAATATTTAATTTTTTGCAGTTTTGTAATTCTAAATGTACATAATAATTGATAAAAGAATTAACCACAGAAATTTTTAAATACAATTTGTCTATAAAAATATGTCTACAAACATCAAATTTTAAAACATCAAACTAAAAATTAAATACCAAACAAAGGGCTAAAACTTTTAAAAGCAATTATAAAAATGTAAAAAGTGTTTGATAAAGGTTCAAATTTTGAAGGTACATTATAATTAAATATACTAAATTTTAAGGAGTATTTGTACATACTTGTCTAAAATCAAAAATTAATTTGAAATTCCATTTTCCCATTGGCATTAACATATACCCAAACTTGAAACCTTGTAATATGTAATATAAAATAAGCTATTAATTTTTAAAATGTAAGAGTGGATTTTAAAATGCAAGCTTTCAAATTAATTTAAAATACATTATATTATAGATATAAATTAGTTTAATTAAAAATTGAAAATTTGAGATTTAAATATTTGATGGAAAGCCAAAAAAATTATAAAATAAAATATCATAAAGTTAAAAATAAATTTAGAAATTCATTTCGGGCAAAAAAAATTAATCTATTCTTAGATTAACTTGTTAGCAATTTTATTTTAAAAATATTATTAAAAGAACAATTAATTAAAAAAAGTTAAGAAAATATTATTAATCTTTCAAGTTCAAAATAAATAATTTAAAAAATTGTTATTATAAAATGTTTTCAAACTATTACGAAAACAACACTTAATTAGAAAAGGTAATAAAATATTATTGACCTTTCAATTTCAAAAATAAATATTTTAAAAATTGTTATTATAAAATGATGGCAGAAATAAATTTAAAATTGGAATTTAAAAAACCAAAGGCACACAAAAATAATTCAAAAATTAAAAGTAAGCCACAAAGCATGAGAAACACAATGAAAACTAGACACTCCTCAATGATAGCTTTGGTCATGGCTATCCATGAAGGTTGGGAGAAGGGGCAACCCCCTCTCAAAAAAGAAAATGTCTTATTATATTCCTATTATATAGTTTTACATCAACAATAATATAATTGTATTAATCAATTATACATCATCTAATTTCTACTGCTGTATGATTTGGACCTTCCATCAACCTCCCCTCTCAATGTACTTTGTCTCGCACAATACCATACTCTTGTAAAGAACAATTTCCATATATCTGTTTCATATCACAATAGAATTAAATATTTAGTAGCAATTTTATTGTGCATTAATAAAAACAAAAACGATTGCTTAAATATTCTTTCAAATCTAACTCTTATCTTATTGATCTATATCATGAACTGAATTACATTCTTGTGCACAACTTCCTTCTTACCTTCCAGCTCCCACAAAAGATGTTACTCTTTTGTTAAATCATATTCCATCTCTCCTCTCCTCCTCAGTCCATCTGTTTCATATCTTAAGAAGGTTAAATGTTTAATAGCAATTATATCTCTATAAAATAAATACAAAATACAAATAACTAAATATTCTTTCAAATACAATTCAAAATAAATAGAAGTGAAACACAATAGAAATTTACCCTCTATAAATTTCTGCACACATCTCACATGAAATCAAAAGTAATAAACTTTAAAATATATATATATATATATATGGGATTATTGAAACCAGTAAAAGTAAGAGGAGGCTAATAAAAAGTCTAAAACAACTGAATATCCTCTCTTTTGTCCCACAATATGAGAAATAGGTTGCAATCCCACTAATATTAGGAGGCCTCTTTTCTGGCACACATCTACACCTCATACAAGTCACAACACAACAAAAATATTTGTTGCCATATGTTTTGCAATTTTGCAATCAGCATCTACTCTATTACCTTTCCAAAGCATTTTGATCTACTCCCTTTCTAGAGAATGTTGTCAATGTTGTTTTGCTTTCAATTTAATTCAGTTGACATGCACATCTTTAATGTCACTGCCATTTCAATTCTATTGGCTGGGTTGTAATCTCTCAAGCTGAAATAAAAAAAAGAAAAACACCCTTATTATATGGGCTACACCTCCACAAAATTGTTCAGAAATAGAAAACACACTAGTATGGGCTAAAGCCACAGAAATTCTCACAGTAGACTGGTCAAGAGAGAATAAAAAACTCAGTGGCACCATTTCTAAGGGATTGATCTCAAAAGTGCCTACCCTAAACTACTAATAAGAACAAATCACAACACCTATTGCCAAAAGTGCCTACCCTAAACTACTCATGACCACAAATCACAACACCTATTGCCGCAGAGAAAGCAAGGGCGTTGTCCCTCTGGCAAAACCGTGAGCAGCACTAGGCAGAAGCAGAGGAGGTTATTACAGAACCTATTACCTTACGGGGTCACAGAGGCAAAAACAAAACAAAATCAAGAACAGGGCCGCAGTTCAACACGAAGATGCCACGCCAAATTAGGTAGCGGCCCTTTTATGTGGATACCCTCTAACTTTTACCACCCACCTCACCTGCATATGTTTTAGGGCGCCGTGAGGAATGAGTTCTGAAAACTATAGATAAGTCTAATTAGGCATATATATTAAATAACAAAAAAATGGCCCTTATTACCAGCCGCTATTATTACAAAACTGACTGATAACTCTTTCGCAGTCACATTCCCTATACTTAACTACGTGTGCTGGGCGCATTGCCTTGGAGTAACCAAGGGCGCTGACCCTCGCGCAAGTATTTGTTTCCATAGCTATGCCAACTGGGGTTGTGTGAGACCATATCTTTGAAACAGAAACTCAACAGTGTGCCAGAACGAACGAATCCGGATAAACCCCAATTTTTTTAAGAAGTTTTCATTGATTTAACTTCTCTCGGGTTTCTCTGAAAGCAAAAACAAAACAACCCATATTCGAAAATATAACCCGGCTCTATTAAAAACAAAAATTATAAAATAAAATAAACGTGTAATTATCCAAGAACATTGAATGAAAAGAAGCCTTGACAATTATCCAAGCTCTTAAATACAGTCTCAGAAATCCAAGGCATCAGAGATCACGAATTCTTTAAATTGGGTCTATGTTTACTTTACCTGGAGTTGGAATACAAGGGAAAACTATAAGGCATTTAAACCCTAGTCCGTTTTATTTATGAATAAAATATTAATTAGGGAAGCCATAATCTATTCTCACCTGTAAAACCCATAGCATGCATTCCACAATTATCAGCTGGATCTGTAATTCCGCCCCTAGCATGCATTCCACAATTATCAGCTGGATCTGTAATTCCGCCCCTGCAATGCAAACATAAAGCCAAAACAGAGAAAGAGTATTAGCAAAACAAATGTGAATAATAAAATGTTCCAAGCACAGGCAGAATTAATTCAGATAGTTCTTTACAATACCATCCTGAAATACAAATAAAGAATAGAAGGGTGAATACCTTGTTGTCTCCTCAGATCCATTGTTCTCTTCTCGTGTCTCTAGCATCATCCTCCCTCCTAGCTCCAATCAACTATAGCCAATCTTCTCCCTCTCTCCGCGCAGACTTAGAAAAGAAAACCAAAACCAAGCCAAAAGAAAAATTCTAGAATAAAAGAAAAACAAAAACCCTGAAAGAGATAGACACAAAAACAATTATTCAATTAAGCATGGCCATGCTGGGAAAAAAACAATCAAAAAAACCAATAAACAAGTGAAAACAACCCAAAAAAACAAGTGAAAACATTTAACAAATTCGGCTCTGATTTCTTCTGCCAGCCTACAAAGCCCGGCCATGTCCAATATCCTGCTCAGTCAACTAACAAATTAAATTCCAGGCAGTGGTATGGGTGGGCGTATTGTGAATAAATTCCAGGCAGTGGTATGGGTGGGCGTATTGTGAAGCTCCACAATTAGCACCATCAGATGGAACAGTACCAGAGGTCAAGACATAACGAGGGAAGGTAAGGAAAGTAGAAAGCAAGGCCGACTCTCAAATGCCTGGCTTCCTCTCTGCATTTATTTCCTGTCACAAGGAGAGGATGCCCATCCTCTCCTTGCTTCACCTGTACAGCCTCCCAAGCGCAGCCGGCTTATACTAATTATATCGATGTGCGATGGGATGGGATATTTATGTTTTAGGGATTCCAGTTCATATGGTTAAAGATTTGAATCCGACAAGCTGGCCGAGGTGAGTTTGAAATCCAAGTTTACCTACTCTCACAAATCCTTGATATTAATGTTTTAATTTCTTCCTTGATTATTATTATTTGTTCATAAATATGATAAAAGGTAAAAAATTCTGGTTTATTTATTTTTAAAGATATAACCAAGTTAAAAAATATAACGTACTATATAAAATGGTTAGTTTAATAACATAGCTTAGTATTATATTGGTGGATTTTTATCTTTTTTTAGAGACTTACATATATTAGGAATATTTGTTTGCATCATCAAGTTTATCTTCCACTAGTCAATTCCAACTCAGATTTCACTTGCACATTAGTTGATTGCTCTCATCCCAAAAAATATTGCGACAAACTAACTTGCTCTCTATCAATATCACTCAAATTGCTAACAAGTTACAATTGATCCAACAATCTAACCATGTCTTAAGAGGCACCTTCATACATAACCTTGTGTCTTTCCTCCCTACCTTGAGAAGACAAAATATTAGAAAAGGCATACATCCAATACCTACAACTCTTTCTAGATATAAATGTCTTTCTTTTCCTTCCAATCATCCATCAATCCCACTACAATACCATTCCTCTCACTTCTTCCATCTTCCACATACTTTTCCATGGAAAGACGTATAGCATGGTGGCCTTTGACTAGAGGCCATGGTATTCCCTAATCACATTAGCAAAAGGAAACATGTTATTAGTTCCTACATTGCTCCCCGTTGTTAGGCTCTTGTGAAACATCTATTTTTGTCTTCTTTCAAACCTAATACTTTTTTTCACTAACTCTAATAACATCCACACCAACACTGATTTTATCATTGATACACATTCTCTTTCCTCGGTAGCACTAACAAGCACCATGACTCAATGCTTCCTTTCAAAGGAATTTGTACAAATGTGTAATCTCTATTATATGTTCTTGAGTTTTTGTTTGGGAAGGAATACAAGAAATCACATGCATACCATGATTCCTTGCCTATATTCCTCTCCTAGACAATATTGCTAAACTATGGTATTGGGGCAAATCACCATCCTTTCGAGAACCGAGAATAATATGCTTTTAGATGGGCTAAAATATATTATTTCTATTGGCAAAAAATTCGGTCTCCCTCTTCTCTCCAAGAGTGGAGCCATTTCCTCGGAAATCATATCCCAACCTCAATCACATGGCTTTATGAATGTCACAATAAAACTCCATTACGTTCTTCCACATATTGTGACCTAACTCCTTAATGTTCCTTTAGTAGAGTTGGGACAAAGGCTATCTCAAGGATTCTAACATTCACTCAATGAATTGGAGAAATTTGAACAAACATTTCATCTTTTTAATAGTCGAGATATAGCACCCATCCATCAATCTTGCATTTTTTGGACCTACAAACAAATACTTGTGTCACAACATTCCTCAAACAATATTCATTCAAGGAATAATGGGAGGATACTAACCACCTCACTATATTTGCTTCATTTTTACCACACCTCTCCAAGAATACTTGGAATGATGTTTACATTCTTAATACTGCTATGCACATCTACAAAATTATCAACAAGATATTATGATGCACATGACACAAACATTGTCTTCCTTCTCTCGAATCTTCCGCACACTAGGTCTCTTTGTCGATATTTTCCACATCTCTATCAACTCGTTATCTTAGATCTCCACACTCCTCCTATCATTTCTCACGGTCATAAATTTGAACAAAATAATTTTTATGTTATATCAAAGTTTAAAAATTCAATGTGTGTTCAAACTAATAAGCCCAATAAACACAACAAAGATAAACTATGAACGGCATGGAGCATCCTCTCTAAGGATGCCTCTAGTTACTTTTATATGCTAGTGCATCTTTCCTTAATCTTTGGTGATTTTTAGAGCTCGGTCCAAGTCTCTCTCTCTCTCTCTCTTTCTCTCTCTCTCAGTTACTTCCCATGTGTTCCAACTCGCTTCAACTCAATTTTGGACTACTCCTAGTGAGGTAGGATCACGTCGCCCGAGCAACCATTACCCTATTTGCTTCCACGGGCTCGCTAGAGAGAGTACTTCCGTAAGTGGAGTTGCCTTCCTCTCACCTAAGCGAGAAAAGAAGAATGGAGGAAATTCTTGACGAGATACTACTTTTTTTGTTCGCCCATCAACCAAGCAAGGATGTTCATAAATACATATATATAGAGTAGCCAATCCTTCTCTTTCCAGTATGTATGCCGCGACGCAAGGAGAGCGGAGCGAACAAAGTGGGTTGTGTAACCAACGATGTTGGAATTTGCTTATATGTTCATGCATGGACCCAACCCGCATTTATAAATTTTTTATGAACCATGATTCTTACATGCAAGTTGTTGTTGCACTTCATGTTTTTCTAAAGGCATGCACGCACTAGGAACATTTGTTTGGATCTATGACACATTGGTTCAATTTTCATCATCTTCGTCCAATACTCTTCTTGAAGCATCTATACTCCGCTACGTAACAATTAGAGTAGTGAATTCCAACAAAATTTCCACTTACACATTCGGTGACTAAGATCAATGTGTTTCCTTTACAAATGCGAGAAAAAATTCGAAGCACAAACAACATGTTCACTAAAAATATCATTGAAAATGCTAAGAACTTGCATTTGATCGAGCAACCTAACCATGTTTTCAAAGGCAACTTCATATATAATCTTGTGCATTTACTATCTAGCCTGCAATTTTCCATAAGTCCCGTTTTTCATCTTCTTATCTCTAAAAACAACAAATAGTTTATTCCATATGGAAGTTTAATAGCACACATAGAGCAATCTCTCCACATCTACAACATTTGGATTTTTTTTGTACAAACTTACAAGACACAATATTAAAAAAGGTAGACATCCAATAACTAAAACTCTTTCTAGAGATAAACGCCTTTCTCTTTCCTCCCATCATCAATAAATCATGCTACAATATTTATCATCGCGCTTCTTCCGTTCGAGCATGCATTCTATGGAATGAATTATAACATGGTAGAGTTTGATTCAAGGGAAGGGAATTCCCTAACCACATTGGAAAGAAAAAGTGTGGCATTAACAAATGTTCTTCCTACATTACTCGTAGTTTCCTCCGCTATCATGAGAAAAATATTTGTTTCTTCCTTCGGAAATAATATTTGTTTTTGATAACTCTATTAGCATCCATAACTATACCAATTTGATCATTGGTACATATTATCTTTCGTGGAGATACCATCTTAGCACTAACAATGACCATGACTCAATGGGTATTCTCAAAGGGTTTTGTACAAATGTGAAATCTCTATTTTTCATTCTTGGGTTTTAATCTAGGCTCCCATTCTCCTAGGCTTTATTCCAGATGTAGGACCCCTTTATGTTTCCAGACATTCTTATGAGGTCACTAGTTTGCCACGCGCTGCCATATTTTTCTTTCTAGATACTTTCCCATTGGTCTTTTGGATCATGAACCCAACGCCACCATAGTTTGGCCCATAAAACATTACTAAGAATCTCCTCATCATCCAAGCCTAGGCCCCCATAGTGCTTAGTTCTACAGAGTTTTTCCCATGAAACTAAGGCCCATTTCTTCCTACTCTCCTTGCCCCAACGAAAGTCTCTTTGGATATTTTTGAATTGCTGCAGAACTCCCTTTGGAGCGGAGAGAGCTCATAACATAAAAACGGGGATAAATTGTAGTACAACCTTTGTAAGAACCAAC